>JZKD02S2329290.1:0-19069 GCA_000966675.3 Picea glauca
TATATTACAACTCCATATCCTATTTAGAAGAACTTCCTATACTATTTGGATTATTCTTTGCTTTTCCTGAGATTTAACTTTTCCATTTCTCCCTCATAACATATCTTTACAGGTGCACACGATTTAAGGAATTTGAATCACACAAGTAGAAACAGTGGAGAATCATAAAGAATAAGAATACAATGATATAGTTGATATGATATGAAAGGTTGAGGATAAAAATTGGTCTTAGCCATTGTTATCATATACAGCTTGTTATCATATACAGTGACTGTAGCAGAAAATTCTTGTACCACAAATCTTCAATTCAGCTCAGTAGATCTTTATCGTCTTCTTCATATGTCGCATCAACTTATCTATAAGCTTTTATATTCAGAAAACAGATGGCCTTTGTTAGCGAACAAACAATTGAGCCAAACATGCGGTCTCGGTACACAGATGTGACCTCTTTGACAACATTGTATGAAATAAGATGTAGTAAATCTCAGCTTTTGTTCTGTACAAGTGAAGATTCTGCGAGTGTGTTAAATATGCCACTACTTTTCATTGCATGTGGAGGGAGTAGATCCTTCTCCCATATTTGGAAAATAAGTAAAGCCATTTGAATTATAAGACAAACATGTCATCATCCTTCTTTATATCCATCTGAAAAATGTTTGAAAGCCATTTGCATTATAAGACAAACATGTTGTTATCCTCCTCCTTTATATCCATTAAGGGCATAAATATGTTACTCACAAAGAATTCATCCTCTCAAAGAGGAGGGTAACAATCATTCTTCCCATCCACTCAATCTACATTTTTTTTCAAATATTTTTTTAGACTTTAAAATATTCATAATTTTAAAAAGATATATTGTTAAAATTCTCGTTATTCACAATAGTTAAAAGTGATTTTATTAAGGTTTATTTAAATTAATTTTATTTATATAATAATTAAACTTCTCAATGAAGCTAATATGTTGAAAAAAGGCCAAATAAAGATAACATGTTGGAAAAGAGAGTTGAGGTTTGTATTTAGATTAGTGAGTGATCGAGAGAAGAAGATTACCTATAACAATGAATAAAAGATTAAAATTAGTTGTTGAGATTAGGTGATAAAATATTAATGAAAATAATAAAATATTAAAATAAGTTATTGAGATAGACTAATAATAAAATAAAGTGAATAGGAATAAGTAAAGAGAAAACAAAGATACAATAGGACATTAGACAGATGAAGAAAAATGATGATAAGAAAGAACCATTAGATTGCTACAAAAGTTTCAATACAAAAAGATAAAGATGAGGGGTAGGATGGACACAATAAAACAACTGAAATATAAATAGAAGAAGCTTAATGATTAAGGTTATGAATGATTATGTTTGTAGCTATCTTCGCGATTAAAATTATGGGGATGTTTTTCAATTTCTAGATCTTCACAAATGAGGCAAGAGAAGTGATGAGGGGTTGAGGCTAATATTTTAGTTTGGTGAAAGAAAATTAGGTGCTTGGATTTAAAGGATTCTTTGTCGATGGTTGATTTGGAGATTCAGTTTTAGGTAGTATTGATGATATGCTCTTTAAGATGAACTTTGAAGGATCTACTAGTTTGACCTATGTAATATTTCTCATGGGAGCATGGAATTTGGTAAACTCATGGGCCAAGCATCAAGTCAGATTTATCTTTAGCAGTTCTAAATAGATGTTTGAGGATTTTATAGGGTTTGAATAAGGTTTTGATATTCTTCTTAGCCAAAAGTTTTGAGATATGATCTGTGGTGCTCTAGATTTATTTTGCAGTAATCAGTAGTGCATAGATTTATTTATTTTCAAATATTTTTTTAGGCTTTAAGATATTCATAATTTTAAAAAGATATTTTATTAAGATTTTCAGGTATTCACAATCGTTGAAAGTGATTTTATTAAGGTTTATTTAAATTAATTTTATTTATATAATAATTAAACTTCTCAATGAAGCCAATATGTTGGGAAAGGGACAAATGAAGCTAACATGTTGGAAAAGAGAGTTGAAGTTTGTATTTAAAGAGAAAGATTCATGAGTTACATAAAACAATGAATAAAGTATTAAAATTAGCAGTTGAGATTAGGTGATAAAATATTAATGAAAATAATAAAGTATTAAAATAAGTTGTTGAGATAGACTAATAATAAAATAAAGTGAATATGTAAAGGGGAGAAAACAAAGATAGAAGAGGACATTAGAGAGATGAAGAAAAATGATGATAAGAAATAACCATTAGATTTCGACGAAAAGAATCAATACAAAAAGATAAAGATGAGGGGTAGGATGGACACAATAAAACAACTGAAATATAAATAGAAGAAGCCTAATGATTAAGGTGATGAATGACTATGTTTGCCGCTATCTTCACGATTAAAATTATGATGATGTTTTTCAATTTCTAGAGCTTCCCAAATGAGGCGAGAGAAGTAATGAGGGGTTGAGGCTAATATTTTAGTTTGGTCAAAGAAAATTAGGTGATTGGATTTAAAGGATTCTTTGGCGATGGTTGATTTGGAGATTCAGTTGTACGTAGTATAAATGATATGCTCTTTAAAATGAGCTTTGAAGGATCTACTAGTTTGACCTATGTATTATTTCCCACGGGAGCATAGAATTTGGTAAACTCGTGGGCCAAGCATCAAATCAGATTTATCTTTAGCAGTTCTAAATAGATGTTTGAGGGTTTTATAGGGTTTGAAAAAGGTTTTGATATTGTTCTTAGCCAAAAGTTTTGAGATATGATCGGTGGTGCTCTGGATTTATTTTAGAGTAATCGATGGTGCATACATTTTTTATTTTTTTTCAAATATTTTTTAGGCTTTAAGATATTCATAATTTTAAAAAGATATTTTATTAATATTTTCAGGTATTCACAATCGTTAAAAGTGATTTTATTAAGGTTTATTTAAATTAATTTTATTTATATAATTTAATTAAACTTCTCAATGAAGCCAATATGTTGGAAAAGGGACAAATCAAGCTAACATGTTGGAAAAGAGAGTTGAGGTTTGTATTTAAAGAGAAAGATTCATGAGTGACCGAGGAAAGAAGATTACATATAACAATGAATAAAGTATTAAAATTAGCGGTTGAGATTAGGTGATAAAATTTTAATGAAAATAATAAAGTATTAAAATAAGTTGTTGAGATAGACTAATAATAAAATAAAGTGAATAGGTAAAGGGGAGAAAACAAATATAGAAGAGGACATTAGAGAGATGAAGAAAAATGATGATAAGAAAGAACCATTAGATTGCGACAAAAAGAAGCAATACAAAAAGATATAGATGAGGGGTAGGATGGACACAATAAAACAACTGAAAATAAATAGAAGAAGCCTAATGATTAAGGTGATGAATGACTATGTTTGTAGTTATCTTCACAATCAAAATTATGAGGATGTTTTTCAATATCTAGAGCTTTCCAAATAAGGTGAGAGAAGTAATGAAGGGTTGAGGCTATTATTTTAGTTTGGTAGAAGAAAATTAGGTGCGTGGACTTAAAGGATTCTTTGGAGATGGTTGATTTGGAGATTCAGTTGTAGGTGGTATCGACGATATGCTCTTTACTTTGAGCTTTGAAGGATCTACTAGTTTGACCTATGTAATATTTCCCATGGGAGCATGGAATTTGGTAAACTTGTGCACCAAGCATCGGTTCAGATTTATCTTTAGCAGTTCTAAATAGATGTTTGAGAGTTTTATAGGGTTTGAACAAGGTTTTGATATTATTCTTAGCCAAAAGTTTTGAGATATGATCGGTGGTGATATAGATATAAGGAAGAGATATGAAAGCGTGAGGAGGGGAGGAGGATGAGGATATTTTTTATTTAGGATTTCTAGTTGAGCGGAAGGCTTGGTTGATTTGAAAGAGAGAGTAGCCACTGGACAAAAGGGCATTGGATAGGTGGGTTTTCTCCTTTGCGAGGAATTGAGAGGCGGATATGTGATTGTCTCAAGTAAATAGGGTTTTTAGGACCAACGTATTTTTGAGTTGGATGATGGTGGGAACTCGCATGAAGGTACCTATCAACATGAGCCTTCTTCCTATAAACATGGTGGGAAAAGGAGCCATCGGGAAGACGAGAGATAAGAACATACAAAAAGGGGATAGAGTTTCCCTTTTGAGTTTCCATAACGAAATGGATGTGAGGGGAAATTTTATTAAGATGGTTGCAGAAAGAGATCAAGTTGAAATGGCCATGAGGCCAAATGACAAACATGTCATCTACAAACCAAAACCAACATTTGGGTTTGAGATGAAACTTGTTTAAGGCCAAAGAATCTAAATGTTCCATAAATACATTAGCAACTGTTATAATTAACACTTACAATAAAATTAGTTTGGGTTTGTTGGAGATTTTTTAGATAATCTCTCAACCTCTATCTCCAAGTTTGGAATAAGTTGGATCTGACAACAACTATATAAATGTATTGTATCGGAGTTGAGTATGTACAATAATAGTTATAGCGTGATTGTTTTGTGCGTGAACTTTTTCTTTCTTGGTATCAGAGCTTAGGTGTGTGAGAGTAGATAGTTTTATGTGTGTTTGTGTGTGAGTTGTTTTCATTAAAATTGCAATTTGAGATCGGCAATGGAGAGCTTCATGACAACATATTGTATGATTTTCTTTGAAGATGGGGAGGAAGATGATTATGTTAGACAAGGTCCCATAAATGAGGAAGGAGAGGAGAGTAATCTTCCATGCTCGAGCCCAGACCTCGTAGACAGTCTGTACTCCCAGGCATATGTTGGTAGACTCATTCCATTGGTGCAAGACAATGAAGTTGACGATCTTGGAGAACAACTAGAAGAAGTCATGTACGAGATGGGATCAATGGGAGGAACCCATCAAACTCATAATAATGTTATATAGAGCGGAGAGTTCCCAACAAAGAGATAATATTAGTTGCATATGCTAACAAAGGGCCTATAACATATGCTTATTTGAAAACAAAAGAAACCCTATTGAATGTTGAAAGTGTAGGAAAATATGGATTGCCTGGAGATGTCGCCATGAAAAATATGTGGATATATGTAGATCCATATCTCTGACAACTTATGCAGCAATCTTATGATGGTATCTATTTACAAAATTTTCAGTTGAATGAGGTGATCCAATCTAGTTCAGTAGAGAATGATCATAATCATATTTTACAAATCGCGTGGCCACTAAAATGATCAGATCTTGAATCAATGGGAAACTACATCAAAGAGATTGGGGGTATAATTGTTTGCATGAAGAAGTCACCCTTTTCAGCTCATGTGGAGATCCATCAAATCGTTGCAGTTGTTGATGATAAAGAGTGCCATCATGGAAGAAGGGAATTCATCACTTTGAAGAAAAGTCATGCCCATTGTAAAGAGGAAGACGTAATTAATAGCCACCGTAAGTAAGAGATTACTAGCAACAAATAAAGAAGAGGCAACATGTGGATAGTAGAGTATTTTTTGTTGTGAGTAAAATTGTTTGTGATCGTGTTGGTATTTGAATTTTAGAAGTAGTATAAGATGTAGATTTGTGAAATGAATTATGAAGAACCAATCATAGAACATAGTAACATAATTTAAGTTGGTATCTCTTGATGTAAGCGGTTCCATAAGAACACATTACTGGTTTGATTATGCCTACATTCTATTACAACTTGTGGTTCTTGGAGAATTCGGTAACCCAAGAACAATGGCTACTGATTATAATTGTGATCCTTGTGTGTTTGTAATCTTGTGTGAAATAGGTCAATTTGTGAGATTTATTGTTGGATACATTCAATATCTAGACTTCTCTCCTATATAAATTGCTAATACAATGTGTTATGTACTTCGACAGATAGAAGCAAGCTAATAAAATGATTCAGTGTCTAGACTTATTTTTTGTCAAATACAATGAGTTATGGACCTTGATAGATGTAAGTATGTCAAGAATTGTCGGACATTACAAATACGACATTGATGGTCATAAGCAATTGCATCTTCAATGGATGAAGTATTAGCTTGAATGAATGGGTGAGAAAGACCATACTCTAGGAAAGTTCAGAAGTGGATAAAGATGCTAATGAAGCCCGGAGCACACAAAGATCAAAGTTCAGAAAATATTTTTTGTAAAATGTGTTTATTTGATTTCATTATTATTCTTACTAATGTAAGCATTAAGGGAGTCTTTTAGAATTAATGCTTACATTAGAATCACTTTGGGTTTGTTGGAGATTGTTGAGATATTCTCTCAACCTCTATCTCCAAAAAAGTTTGAAATAAGTTGGATCTCACAACAACTATATAAATGTATTGTATCAAAGTTGAATATGTAATAATAATAATAATAGTGTGAGTGTTTTGTGCGTGAAAATTTCTCTCTACAACCACTGGGGATCAGGATGACCTCATGGCTGCATCGTTCATAGCAAACCCCTTTAAAGGTGAAAAAGATGGAAGAGCTCAGTAGATTTTGATTCGGTTAAGAGTTTCAGAGTTACTAGTTTGGAGATGAGGGTCAGGGCTTTCAAAACTGGAATTTTGGTAAATAAATAAACGACGTCAAAGCTTACCATAATGTTTTGATCATCAAGGTGAAGATTCCAAGTTTTATCACTGAAATCGATGGAATATTTAATAAAAGAGGAGGTTTTGTCGACGAAAACCTAAATCTTATCAACAAGAAATAGAGCAAGGGCATGCATGGTGGCTCTTATGGCGCTCACTATAGGTCAAAGATGAATGCATTTTATATGTATTTTGGGTTGTCCATAGATCCTAGGGGTTTGGAGGTTATGAGGAATGAGACACTTTTGGATGTTAGAATCCACGGAAGAAAATTTGATAACTTTGTTAAACATGTTGAATGTTTCAAAACCTTATACACAGTTTTTATCCAAAATTTTCTAGTAATTATTTATAAAACATATATATGTACATTTATTTTATGCACATTTATAAAATATTTATTTATTTTATGTACAAGTTAAGTAGACCTAATGGTTAAGAACATGTGTTTTCTCCTTAAAGGTCACATGTAATCCAAAGGAGAGTAAGGTATGTACACCTGGATAAGAATAGAGTAATAAAGACATGAAACATATGGAGATTTATTTTATGTATAAATTTATTAAATATTAAGTTAAATAAAATAAAATTATATTTATTAAAATTATATCTTCAAGGCCGTTCGAACGGTACCCGCGGCCTCTGTAAATGCCGGTCCCGCGGTGAAACCGCCTCCTATGTTAAGAATACCAGGTTTCGGAAGGTCGAGTCGGGAAGCCGTGTCGAAGACGCCCCGACCGCAGCGGCGTAAACTCGGGAGCGGGAGCGCGGAATGTCGTTGTCGACGTGAAACGAAACGCCGACCACGGTCAGGCCCGACCGCTGTGCCGCCCGCAGCAATGGCTCGACTTCCTCCGGTAGGGCTCGACGTCATTAAATTCACGCCGACGTTAGCAGCGTATTTAAGTTGTGTCTCCGCCTTGCAGGGATTCGCGTACACGATTCTATCGGGCGAGACGCTGAGCGTCAGGATGGATTCGATCTCCACCCAGTTCGCACAGTCGAACCCATCGCCGAGCGCCGCCAGGGCCGACAATAATGCCGGGTTCGGATTACACTTAACGGCGTAGAAGGGTCGCACGCGGGAAAGAGCCTCCTGCCAATTCTGCCACAAATTCACCACGAATCCAAGGTCGAGGACGTAAAATGGGTCATTGACACCGTTACTGTCGATAATGGACTGTGCCATCTCGGTCACCGCTTCCTGCGTCCTTGACCTTTCAGCGTAATTAATTTATTTTCTTTAATTTTTCATTACATGGAAATACAAATTAATATGTAATTTATGGAGAATTATAGAAAACTTTACGTAAACCTCTTAAACTTGAATGTAAATCCAAACCCAAACAAACAAGTGGATGCTCCATTGGCCTTAGATCAAAATCGTGAGATACTTCGATATTACAATTTGAGACGTTTGAGTGGTGAGTTTAGAGTTTGAGTGGAATTTTTATAGTAATGAGAATTTGGGAATTTTGTTAACATTGTAATAGGTACAACTCCACTAGAAGTACAAAAATAATGGGTCCTACCCTCATCCTTATTTGAGATCTATCTCAACAAAATCCCTGTGCTAAGATGATCATTGTGGTACCACTCTCTAGTAAAAAAAAATTATGGACTTGCCCACATCACTATCAAACATCTATCTCAAAAGACTTAGGACACAGTGTTGATCGCATTGATAACATTGTCTAGTAATATTTTTCTTGTGGACTTATATCTCTATGGATACCACTCGATGAGCATATCTCTCCACCAAAGTCTCCTCTCTGAAAAATTTCTATGATGATTTGCAACACAGGATAGATTGCAACCACTCCTATGCTCAGCAAAATCCTAATGACACATGTGACAAACTAACCAACCTGGAGCCACAACCCAATTATATGTCCAAACTCATGGTGGTGTAGAATTTGATCCTCACTTCACAATCCTTGGGTTATCAATGGTCAAACCAACCTCTCCAAAGTGAAGGGTTTGAATCATCCAATCCCAGTGGGAATTACTCCACCTCGCCTGATCATAATCAGATGACTCCAATGTGGAACAAACTTCCTAAAGTCAATCTCAACAAATTTGATGGGTCCGTCCCCATGGAATGGGTCACTCAAATGGAACATTACTTTTCTCTGCATGGCACCATAGATGACTTAATGAAACTTCATGTGGGTGTCCTATATTTTTATTATAAATGTTGAAAATGGTGGCAATGGCATAAGAAATCACATAAGGGTTATATTGCTTGGACATAATTTGTCCCAGACCTCTATGCACACTTTGAAATAGGAACTCATTATTTGGGACAAATGACCATTATTAAAAAATATGACACAATCAAAGATTTCATCTCTTCTTTTGAGCGGATGGCTATCTGCATCGATGGCATATCTAATAATTTCTTCAAGGAATGATTTATCAATTGTCTAAGAGAATAGATACTTGCACAAGTCTTAACGACTCATCCTACTACTTGGTTGGAAGCCTCTAATAGCCCAATAAGTCCAATAGGTGGTTACTTCTCAAATAAAAAAGACCCCATTTATTCATCATCCCCACCCCATTATTTCCCCCTGAACCAATCCCTCTCTACTCTCTACACCTCTCAAGATCCACAAGTTAAATTATGGAATGATAAATATTTCCTTGGGCATAAACATAAGAATAAAAAACTCTTTATGGTCATCTTGTTTATTAATTGGGTTGGTTGTCATTGATGTCAACCCTTGAAGCAAGTCCGGTAGCAAATTTCGATAGCCCCAATAGTATGATTAAGGGACTTAAGTTTGTTTGATGTATAATGGTATGAAGGTTAGTATATTTGCAGGTAATACTATTCTAGATGGATAGTACATGTCATGTCATTTCCGGTGATATGTAGAACATCACATAACTCCTCACGGTTAAAGAGTTATGGCCATGTGAAGTTGGAGAACCATGATGAGTTATCTAGAAGGTCAAAGAAATCAAATTATTCTAGAAGCTCCTAGAAGAAGTTGACTAGTCAAGTGGGTGAAACTAGGAGTTAATCATGGGTTAAGTTGTTTCAATAAGAAAATAATTAAAAATAAATTAGTTGCAAMTAGAAGTGGAGAGTTTACTATTTGTGGATAAAGTGGTTATAAGTGGACAAGTGGTTAGAARTGGGTTAGCCCTAAAAGAAGGAAATTGGGTTAAGTTGGTTAGAAGGTAACCCCTTGAGGAAGCTACATGGAAGTATATATAAGAGTGAAAGSCTCTCCTACAACACCTATTGAGCACATTGAATATCTATTATTGTGTAAGGTTTATTGAAGGTACTCATTGATACGTCTGAAGTTACACAAGTTTGAGGTAGCATGAAGGGTTGATAGTGAAAGTTTTGGAATTATAGAAAATACTAAAAAAACCCTATTTTTTTAGGTGTATGCGAGCTACAGTGGAGAAGGGCACGTACATACGTGGGATGGTAGTATAACATGGTGCATACATGTGAGAAAATCCATGAAAACATGAGGATATGAAGATGATAGGTCTCTAGAGTCTGAAAGCAAGCTCCCATGAAGGTCTACAGTGATCAAGTACAATAGATCTATCCACAGGTTCAAAAGGTATGTCTTATTTCTATGTGTAGTTGGATTTTGTTGTCTACATGAGAAATGGTTATGTGGGTTTGAGGATTTTCCCTAGAGAGGCTATTGTTTGTATGGCACTTACTGTATAAGCTAGATCTACAGAAATACAGTGTTGGTATATTTGATATCTTTCATTGATACATCTTGTTAGTGTTGAGGCACATCTTGTATTTCTTGGCATATGGTTAAGGGTTTTTGTGGTACATGGTTGAGAGCTTATAGTTGTTAAGTGGTTGTGAATTTATTGATGCAATGTAAGGTTGTATATGAGTGAGAGTTTGATGTCTATTCCATGTGAGGATTATTACACTTGTTCATGATTATACACACATGTATGGCACATGACTAGAGAGATATAGATGCACTTGGTTAAGGGATATGTATGAGGATGTATGCATAGGGCACAGCTATAGTTTGGACATAGTGTCAGGTTGCAGGTTGATGTGACAGAGGCAGCAAAGGGGCAGAGTTTTTTAGGAAGGTGAAAACCCTAGTTTTCAGAAGGTGTACACAGGCTGTAGTATAGACAGGATGCCTACATACATAGGATGCAGTATAGACAGGTCACGTACATACACGAGATGAAGCAAAAACATGTCTCATACCTGTTAGTTTTTGTTGGTACAGAAAGGTTACAGGTACAGGTTGATCACATGCTATTGGTACATGTTGGTTATAGGTTGTTGGCACATATTGGTACAGGTTTAAAGTGGTATATCTCACAATGACAGTGTGGCAGTGGTTTCATATTTTCACTTATATTTCAAGGAGGCGGGACGGGCAAAGGATAGGTGGTTGTAGCCACCTTCTGGTTGTAGTCGAAGAACATAGGGGGTTGTAGCCTCCTTCTAGTTGTATCCAGAGAATTGGGAAGTTGGAGCTTCCCTCAAGTTGTAACCTGAAAATATAAGGGGTCATAGCCTTCTTCCAATTATAATTGGAAAACCAAGGAAGTTGGTGCTTCCAATGAATGTTATTCTTAAATACATATAAGAAAAAACATTATGTGGTTTTCTCCCGCATTGGGTTTCTACGTAAAAATATTGGTGTATTGTGTATGTGTATGATTGTTCATTGTTCATGGTTTATTACCCTACACTTATTGGATGATAATGTTATATTGACCATAAAGATAAATAACACTTACATATTATGATTAAAAGGATTAAAAATCTCTATTATTGATTCACCTCCCCTCTCAATAATCCAACAATTGGTATCAGAGAAGGTTCCTTCAAAAATCAATTTAACCACTGAAAGGTAGATCATGGAGAGAAAGAATATGTATAAAAATGGAATACCACAGTTTGATGGACAAAACTATGCATTCTGGAGCATAAGGATAAAGACATGTACAAACACAGGGATTTGAGGTTTGACAATCACTTGTAGATGGATATAAAGACCCAACAGTTTCGCCAACAAATGACAATGGAAGGAAACTTGATCTAAATAAATTAAAAGAAAAAAATGCACTTCTGAATGGTCTTGATGATTCAGTATATGAAAAAGTTATGCATTTCAGCTCCGCAAAGGAGATTTGGGACAAACTTCGGAATATTTATGAAGGAAATGCAAAATTCAAGGAAACAAATATTCAAACTTATAGTGGTCAATTTGAACAACTGAAGATGAAGGAAGATGAGAATATTGCAACTTACTTCTTACGAGTTGATGAAATAGTGAATGCAATCAAAGGATTGGGAGAAGAAGTTGATGAATCTATAATTTTTCAAAAGGTATTAAGATATCTTCCAATGAGATTTGATTATAAGGTCTCAACACTAGAATAAATAACATATCTAGATTCAATAAGCATGGATGAACTACATGGAATTTTCACAGCCTATGAAGTGAGAACCGAACAAGAGAATCTAGTTACAAAATAAGCATCATTAAAATAATCCAAGAACTCAAATCAAAAGGGAAAGAAAAATGAAAAAGACGATAGTAGCAACAATGACATCTTAGAAGACGATGAAGAAGTAGCCAACTTCGTCAAAAGACTGAAAAAGGGAACCGACGACAGATATAGAGGTAAGCTTCCATTGATTTGTTTTAATTGTGATGGTATTGGTCATTTTGCTAAAAAAATGTCCTCATAAGGAAAAGAAAATAAATGAAAAATATGATTCAAATAACAAACAAATATACAAAGGAAAAAAAACTAAAAAGAAAATCTTCAAGAAAAGTTTATGCACCAAAGAAGACAATTCTTCATCAGACGAAGATGAAGTCATTGAAAGTGAGACAGAAAGAGTTATATTCATGGGAGTAGAAAGAGTTATATTCATGGGAGTATATATGTGGCCACCTACCTTTTCCAACTGGCTCGAAACAATTTTCTGGCAATTTTGGCAATTTACTATTTTTAGCATTTTTTAACTTCTGGGGCCAGTTTGAGGGCCTAAATGAGGTTTTTTCACGATCGAGCACATTAATGATAGCCAAAGGCTTTGATTGAGCCCCCTAAGTGAACCTCCTCATCAATATTTTTCCAACGAGCTATCGTGCACCCTCAACGAAGATTGTATGCAAAAGTTACGACCCTAGGAAGTTAATGTACTAACTTACCCCAACGGGGCCCACATGAATTTGTGTGCTTCATCTCCTAGAGTTAGTTTTTTGGATGTATAGGGTTTTGGAATTCATCCTTATTTTAAAAAGGTCTTCAGAGCCTCATTGTACTCATCTTATTGCGAAGGAGCGTAGTTGTTACATCTATTCTCAGAGATAAGTTGCCACCATTCTAGCAAACTTGTTTTCAGTTTGCATTTTACAGTTTGCAACATATTTCTTATTGAATAGAAGTCAAGTTTTATTGTATCTCTATTATTGTTCATTGTGTCTCTATGTTAACATTATAAATTGTTGGTTTCATTTCGTTATGCTCATAAATCTGAATCATGTAATCATTTTGAACATAAATTTGTAAATTAAAGAGCAAATAGCAGAAATAGAAACAACTTTGAAAGTCATGCACAAAATAGTTATCCAAGAAGGCCTAATGAAACACAGAGAATAAGATACAATATGTTTTAATTATTGAGCATTGAAGTGGAATTATACAAGTGCAACAACTTTATACACATGGCCAAATATTGTAGAATGATAGTCCCTCCTAGAGAATCACAACAGAATAACAACAATCAAAGACAGGAACTTCAGCATAGAATATGGATAAGAAAGCATAATCAGTATAACAATGAAGAATGCTCACTCACTCTACAAGATAAACACAAGAAACACGGTTGGTATGTTGACAGTGGCTTCTCAAAGCATATGACAGGTGATGAGGACAGGTTTATTACTTTGAGAAAGGAAAGAGATGGATCAGTCTCCTTTGGAGATGAAGAATCGGCTAGAATCATTGGAAAGGGCAGAGTGAGAATTGGAAACAAGAACACCAAGGAAGAATATGTTCTACTAGTGGAAGATATGAAACATAATATTCTAAGTGTAATTCAAATGTGTGATGAAGGTTAGAAACTTATGTTCGATTCATAGATGTGCGAGATAAGAAAAGTATGTTCAGGAAAATTGGTTGCAAAAACTGTAAAAACTTCAAGAAACATATATGTATTAAGTGAAATTGGAAATGAAAAGTGTTGTCAAGGAAAGGAAGATGAAGTTTGGTTATGGCACAAAATAATGGGTCACATAAACTTCGATAACCTTGTCAAATCCAACAAAAAAGAAGCAGTCAGAGAAATTCCCTAGATCATGAAGCCAGCCAACACATTATGCTAGCATTGTCAACAAGGAAAGAAAACAAAGACCATGTTCAAATGAAAGGAATAATCCACAACAAGACCGCTCAAAATTGTGTATACTCATCTAGTTGGACCAACCAGAACAAAGGATTTAAAAGGTGAGCAATATTTTATGTTATTGGTTGATGATTATACAAGGATGACTGTAGTTTGTTTTCTCAAGAAGAAATCAAAAGCATTTGAAAACTTCAAGGTATACAAGGAAATGGTTTAAAATGAAATGAATTCAAAAATCAAATGTTTAAGATCTGATAATGGAGGAGAGTTTACTTCAAAGGAATTTATGGATTTATGCAGCAAGCATGGAATAAAAAGAAAATTCTTCATTGCTAGGACACCTCAACAGAATGGAGTTGTTGAAAGGAAGAACAAGATAGTACATGAAATGGATCGAACACTATTAATGGATTCTAAGTCGACATATATATTTTGGACACATGCAGTGCATACAACAATTCACATTCAAAGCAAAATAATGCTCAGAAACAACACTGATAAAACTCACTACGAGCTATGGAAAGGAATACCAACGAATGTGAAGCACTTGAGAGTTTTTTGAAGCAAATGCTACATCAAAAGAGAAGATGGCAGAATGAGAAATTTTGATTCTCGTGTGGACAAAGACGTACTTGTTGGGTACTTAAGTACAAGGAAAGCATACGAATGTTTCAATATAAGGCTCAACAAAGTTGTGGAAAGAATCAATGTAACAGTTGATGAGATAGGTGGATGGAAAATAAAGGAAGAAGAAAAGGAGTCAGTGGAACAGGTTTATGAAGAAGAAGTAAAGGATGAAGAAGTAGAAGAAGGGGAAGATCAAGAAAATTAGATAGAAGTAGAAGAAAAAGAACAACAAGTACCTCAAAAGACACCTAGCAAACAAATACAAAAGAATCATCCCTCATATCATATTATCAGGAACAAAGATGCAAGAGTTGAGACTAGAAGAAGAATTTGTTCACCAAAACAACTACACCTAGTACTCTTATCCTTGATTGAACCAAACCGTTTTGAAGAACCCAACAAGAATGAATTCTGGATAAAGGCCATGGATGAAGAGTTGGATCATATAGAGAAGAATGACACTTGAGAATTGGTTCCAATATCAAGGTACAAGAATGTGATCGGCACAAAGTGGGTCTTCGGAAATAAACTGAATGAAGATGGACAGGTTACCAAGAACAAATCTAGATTGGTATGTAAAGGATACATACAAGTTGAAGGTATCGAATTTGAAGAGACATTTTCCTCAGTTGCCAGAATGGAAGTAATCATATTGATCATTGATTATGCATGCTCCAAGAATATTAAAATGTATCTGATGGATGTGAAATCAACCTTTTCTGAATGGAGAACTAGAAGAAAAAGTACACATTGAGAAACCAGAAGGATTTTAGTTGTCAGAGAATGAAGATTATGTTTTCATGTTGAAGAAGGCCTTATAGGGTATAAAACATGCCCCCAGAGCATGGTATTCTAGACTGGATAGATATCTACATTAGCAAGGGTTCAAGAAAGGAAATGCAGACAAAAACCTCTACATCAAGGTAACTCAAGATAGTATTTTATGAATTGAAGTTTATGTTGATGATATTATTTTTGGAAGTGATGATGACAGGATGAGCTAGAAATTTGCAAAGGATATGAAAAATGAATTTAAAATGTCATTACTTGGAGAACTACCATTCTTTCTGGGTCTTCACATACGTCAAAGAAACCAAGGAATTTTTTATTTCTCAAACAAAGTATATCAGAGAAATGATAAAGAGGTTCAGAATGGAATATTGAAAACCAGTCAATACTCCTATGCAAACTAGTTGCAAGTTAAGCAAAGATGATTATTCAAAGTGTACAAATCAGTGGCAGTACAGGTCAATGATTGGTAGCTTACTTTATGTGACAACATCTAGACCAGATGTAATGCAGGTGATCTAGGTGGATATTGGTGGCCACCCACATGTTCCACCCACAGGTCAGTACATCTTTCTGTACTACCAGGGTCGTTTTGGGGCTCTAAATAGTGTTTTCTTGGCTTTCCATAGTCAAACTATAGATGGAGTCAAATTTTGATGATATAATGCGTATTTCTCGAAAATACCTTTCCAATGGGCTATCACGCACCTAAAATGGATATCGTATGTGAAAGTTACGACCTCGGGAAGTTAATGTACTAACTTATCCCAACAGGGCACACATGAATTTTGGCACTTTGTGTCCTAGGGTTAGGTTTTTGGATGACCATGGTTTTGGCATTCATGTTTATCATAAAAGGGCCTTTAGAACCTCACTGTAATCATATTCTTGTAAATGAGCGTAGTCATCACATTTGTTCTCAGAGATAAAGATGCCACCATTCTAGCGAATCTTGCACTTTGTATTTTTACAGTCTGATCTGGATTATTTTCGGCACGAAATGAGATCGGAGATATAATAAATAAATACACAGAGATATCACAGATATTCAATAATATAAAAAAAATGTATCGGAGATGCAACCATAAACACAGATATACAGTAATACACGATTTCTATTAATGAAAGAAATGCATAGAGACTGTAAAAATACAGAGTGAAAGACTCGCTAGAATGGTGGCAGCTTATCTCTGAGAAGAGATGTGATGGATACTCGCATTCGCAAGAAGATGATTACAATGAGGCTCTGAAGGCCTTTTTACAATAATCAGGAATGCCAAAAACCCTAGACATCCAAAAACCTAACCCTGGGAGATGAAGCGCCAAAAGTCATGTGGGCCCCGTTTGGGTAAGTGAGTACATCAACTTCCTGGGGTTGTAACTTTTGCATACGATCTCCGTTTTAGGTATGTGATAGATCGTTGGAAAGGTATCGTCGAGGATATTAATGTTGGGGGATCAATCATTCATTCGGCTATCATTGAGAACCTCGATCTCGAAAAACCTTCATTTGGGCCCCCAAATGGCCCCAGAAGTTAAAACCTGCTAAAAATAGTAAATTGCCAAAATTGCCAGAAAGCCATTTTGAGCCATTTGGAAAAGGTGGGTGGCCACCGATATCCACCTGGATCAATCCTCCCTCCTTAGGAAGCAATGGTCTCCATTGCGTTGAGTTCCTAGGGGAGAGGAAAAAACATTTGTTGAATCTGCATCTTGGTGAGTTGCTTGTCTTGCTGGAGACGTCACGCTGCTTAGTTTGTAGAAATCTGTCACGAACCTGTTGTGGTTGAGGCTACTCAACAAGTTGAGATGCATGAGAGGACAATGTGCAGAAGGAATCTTTGCACTTTTTTTCATCCTTATCGACCTGCTTCTGTTGGATAGAAGGTGCTTGGGGCAAGGCTGTAGTGGTTGCAGTGTTATTTTGTTCTCCTTTTGAACAGATTGTGAAGAAACTGAATTTTCCAGTATGAGATACTACCTTGCGGCATTTTTATCTGGAACAGTAGTCGGAACTACCTCTGGTATTCTGTAGAGATGACCCCCCAAAGTAACAATGACACTACGGGGTCGAGACTCATAAATAGCATGGCATCTCCACATATATGGTTGGCCCAAGAGAACATCACAGACATCCAGTGGGGAAACATCACATAATACCTCATCCTTGAAGGGTTGGATGTCGTATGACAATCGACACTGTTGGTTGACACGAAGATCTCATCCTTGCTGAAGCCACCTGATGTTGTATGGTTGCGGGTGTGGTGTTGTCGACAATCCCAACTGTTCGACGACCTCTGCTGAGATGAGGTTCTTTTGGCTTCCACTATCAACAATAAGATGCAGTGGGGTCCCCTTCACCCACATCTGTGAATGAAAAAAGAACTCCCCCTCTTTAGGATCTGTTGGTTCTTCTAGTTGAATTGCTGCGGTCATGACAATAGCAGTGGGGTCTGTGTCAATGATCTGTTCTTTACCATTATTTTCAGAATCAGATTCTGAATCAGGGTTCGGCTCTTTGTCTTTGATCTCGACCACCAATGACTATTTTGAGCGACATTCATCGATGTTGTGCTAGGGGATTTTGTGGAACTCGCACCATTTTCCGGTGTCCTTCTTTGTCTTCCCATGACCCTTCTTTTCTTATGTCTTGGACTGGTTTTCGGGAGACTGCTTGTTAGGGACGTCTTTGTCATACTTTGGTTGTTGCGGATTTGCATACCCGAATTCCCATTTGTTCTGGTGCTTAAATTTCTGCTCAATTTTAACAACATATCGATAAGCAGCACCGAGTGATGAGATGTCCAGAAATCCATTTCAATTTGGATGTATCTGTGTAGAGCCCCATGGTATTTCAAAACCAAATGTCGCTCTGAGTCTTTGATACCCAGCTTGGTGCGCAAGGTATGGAAGATATTGGTGAACTTTGGAATTGCTTGGCCCCTCTCTTGCCGCAGTGTGGTCCATCTCATGTACTAGTCCTCATAGTTACCAACAGGGTAATACTGTTATTTTACCGCATCCACAAAAAAATCCCAAGTGGGATCGGCCCCATATATTCCAAAATCCTCTATGGAACTTTTCTCCCAGTAAGTTTCCCACCAATGTTTGACATGAGAGAGAGCTTTAAGGAGTGCAAAGGTGATATTTTCTTTGTCAAATAAATTGTGAACAGAGAAATAACCTTCCAGCTGAGTTAAGCATTTTTCTAAAGCTTCTGCATCTATCTGTCCTTCAAATACAGGAATATAAAAATTAACTTGTACCTTGAAAGGAAAGGTGCCTCCAAAGTGGTCGCTTGATGAATATGTTCCTGATGCTATCGGAAGGCGTTGAAGGATGTGGGAAAAATTCTCCATCATTTCGTCCCTCTGTCGCGTGAGAGCTTGCTCAAGCAACAGATTAATAGGATTGTCTACTCCGTCGTTTTTCTTTTCTTCCGCCATTGAGGGTTTCTTGGGTGTGCGAGAGCGATTGTATTCAAGAGAGACAAGCTCGAGACCCAACTTGCTATACTCGTACCTCGTCGGGACATGCATTGAAAAAAATGATCAAGAGCAGCCTGCTCTGATACCACTAATCCGGATTATTTTCAGCACGAAATGAGATTGGAGATATAATAAAGAAATGCACAGAGATATCGCAGATATTCAATAATATAACAAAAATGTATCGGAGATGCAACCATAAACACAGATATACAGTAATACACGATTTCTATTAAT
>JZKD02S2329301.1:0-27347 GCA_000966675.3 Picea glauca
TCTTATATATTCTTGGGTTGAAGGAAGGGTTAAGGATGGAGAGTTCAACTCTCTCTTGATATTGGAGGATTGTATCTTCCTCTTGGAGGTTCATCCCTCCCTTTACATTTGGAAGTTGTAGCTACCTTTGGAAGCCAGTACTTCCCTTAAACAATAACTATTGATTATTTCTCATATATTGTGCATGGTATATTGTGGTGTATTAGTGTAACTCTTATAATATTGTTCATTTATCATTGGATATAATTGAAATTTTTAAGTATAAGTTGAAAAAGTTTTTAAATTTTACTTCATACTGATTCACCCCCCTCTCAGTATCAACAATTGGTATTAGAGCAGGTTACCTTCATTACAATTTAACCACTGGAAAGAAGACCCTAAGAAGAAATGGAAGACAAAATTCCAAATGGGATTCCACCATTTGATGGAATCAATTTTTAATATTGGAGTAATAGAATGGAAACTTACTTGAAATCTGTTGGGGTAGATGTTTGGTTCTCAGATGCTTCGGGATACAATGCTTTGATGAAACCAAAGACTGCAGCATAGAAGGAATCAAAACGGAACAACAAATTGGCAATAGATACCATCCTGGATGGATTGACAGATTTAGTGAAATCCAAGGTGGGATCATGTGCATCATCAAAAGATATTTGGTACAAGATACAAGACCTTTATGTAAGGGAATAAGAAGAAGAAGAAGAAGAAGAAGAAGAAGAAGAAGAAGTTGAAGCAAATTACAACATCTCAAATTTCAAAGAAGAAAATAGAGGTCAGTTCTTTTTCTTTAATTGTGAAGGAGTNGGTTGGAATATCTTATCCAAGATATATGAGAGATATGTGTGAGGATTTGAAGGGATTATATTTTGTAATAATGGGAAATAGGTTGAGATAAAAGTGGATCTATAATAATGAGATGATTATCTTATATTCAAGGCTCTCATGTATAAGAGAGAGTGATTTCTCTTCATGAGGATTCAATTAGAGTATAGTAGTAATCAATTAATTAGAGTATGAATTAGAGTAGTCATTAATGGTAGTCATTAGGATTCAAAAGAGAAAGGGATTCTTAGCTTTGATTCATGGTTTTGGTTTTCATGCTTTCATTATTATTTTATGAAGATTGATTTGATTATTGTAATATAAGATTGTTTCATTGGTGAGAGCTCTCATATATTTTTGTGCCATTCAACTCTTCACATGTTGTATCTGCTTTTCCTTCATGTAGTTCTCCATTCCTAGATTAGTTTGATTTACGTAATTTCCCATTCCTAGATTAGTTTCATTTACGCAATTCCCCATTCCTAGATTAATTTCAATTCCAAGCCATGTGTTTCAATTTCCTGCATTAGATTAGTGATTCAATTTTAGTTGTAGTTTAAACATTAGATTAGATTAGTCTCGCTTCAATCTTGCCTATACTTTGTGTGTGCTTCGTAAGTTTATGAACCTCAGATTGACAAATTAAATAGTTGGGCAAGTACTACAACTCAATTAATAAAACATTAGTTCGGCCCATTATAATGACTGACATTCCCTTGTCGCGATTGTTGTTCCTTTTGCAAGTAGTGTTGTTCATTTGAACGAAACAATTTTCATTCCTTTTTTTACGATTGTTCTCCCTTTGCAAGGGTTGCATCTATGGAGGATGAGTATTGAAAACAGAAGGTAAGAACCTACATAGGCAATAAGTAAAACACTTGTGCCAGTGACTACCTTTGGATGATGCATAGAGGCTATATTTTAGGACGTATTTAGAGCCCAACAGGTAGTCAGAAGAACCTAATTTCAACAGAGGTCATCAAGTAGTTGAACCTTCCAATGACACCACACCCGCATCCCTACACCATCGGTTGGCTTCGTCAAGGAAGAGATCTTTGTGTCAGCTAAAAGTGTCGTCTGCCCTATGACATAAAGCCTTTCAAAGATGAGGTACTATGTGATATTTCTCCCCTTGAATTTTTTTATGTTCTTTTAGGACAACCATATTTTTGGAAGAGTCCTGCTATGTATGATTCTATACCCTGCAGTGTTATTATTAGTTTGGGTAGACAATTGTATAGGATCTCAGAGGTGGGACCACCTAATGATATTTCTTTAATCTCTACTAAGAAATGCAGTAAGGTCATTTCACAGACCAAGAAGTTTGTCTTATTTGTGATCCATTCTCACAATAAACATAAGGTCACCGCCACATCCACGTCCTCTACACAATTCCTCTCTTTGCAGCAGAAGCAAGTGGACGAGACCATGGAATAATATAGAGACATCTTCGTCTCACCTATAGGGGTACCAACACACTGCCAATTCAAGCATCCAATTTATCTAACCCCTAGCGCATCTCTACCTAATGAACCATTCTATCGGTGCTCATTGATGGAGAATGACAAAATTAGGCATCAGATCCAATAGATTCTTCAAAAGGGGCACATCAGACCCAACTTCTCCCCTTGCAGATGCTTGATTGTAATAGTGTAGAAAAAGGACGGGACTTAATGGCTCTGCATTGATTACAAAGCCTTAAACAAAATCACAGTCAGAAACTGCTACCCCATTCCCAGGATTAATGACCTTCTTGACCAACTCAAGGGGGAAAAGTTCTTCAGCAATATTGACCTGAATTTTGGATACCACTAGGTTCCCATCGAACCAACTGATGTCTGGAAGATAGAATTCAAGTCTAAATAAGGTCTCTACTAATGGCTAGTCATGCCCTTTGGCTTAACAAATGCACCAACCACTTTCATGAGGTTTATGGACGATGTATTGAGACCCTTCACCAAATCCTTTGTGGTAGTATATCCAGATGACATCCTCATCTTCAGTAGAACATGGGAGGATCACATGTGGCATATTCAACGGGTTTTGAGCACTCTGCGACAGCACAAGCTTTATACCAACTTGGAAAAATGATCTTTTGGCATGAACAGGTTCAAATACTTGGGCTACATTGTTGATGTGCATGGGGTACATGTTGATCTAGCTAATATCTAAGTCATGCGTGACTGGCCAGCCTCGACCACACTGACCGAGCTTCAGAGCCTCTTGGCACTAGCCAATTTTTACCGACGGTTCATGTTGGGATTCTCCCATATTGCATGGGCCCTCAGCCAGGTGACCAAGGGTGGTGGTAGGGCCAAGTTCATGTGGGGGAAGGAGCATCAATGAGCATTCAAATATCTAAAACATTGTTTGTGATCATCTCCATTACTCTCCTTTCCCGTTTTGCAACAACCATTCGAGATTGAGACTGATGCATCTGACTATGTTGTGGGTGCATTTCTCACTCAAAACAGGCATCCGATGGCATACCATAGTGAGAGACTCTCTGATATTGTCCAAAAATACCCCACCAATGACAAGGAAATGTATTCCATTGTACAATCATGTCGTCAATGGAAACATTACATTATGGGGAAAGAGACGATCATACACACTAATCACAAGCCTCTGCAGCTCATACAGACACAGGGAAAATTGCAGAATGACCACCATCATAAGTGGTCTACCTGCAGCAGTTCCATCTCAACATCAAGTATAAGACAGGTATCTCCAATCATGTCGTTGACTACCTTAGTTGGCCTCATATGGCTACACTCACCACTGTGCTCCATTCTTGTGGACATGAAACATCCGAGTAGCCCCAACTTTACCAGCAAGATCCAGATTTCACCACCACATATCATCTCTTGTGTACAGGTGCCATTATCACTGATTTTCACATTTAGGACGGACTCTTATGCCACCTAGGCCATTTTTTTGTTCCTACAATCGAGTGTGCAAAGATGATTTGGGAATCCCACTATAGTCTGGTGGTAGGACATTTTGGCGTAGAGAAAAATTTGGTCATTCTTCAGAAACATTTTTATTGGCCAAAAATTCGATAAGACATCAGTAAGTACATCATATCTTGCACTATCTGCACCATTTCCAATCCAACCATCAAGAAACAAGGCTTGTACACCCCTCTTCCTATTCCCAAGAAGCCGTGGGAATCCATCTCCATGGATTACATGTTTGGTTTTTTGTCCACCAAGCACGAAAAATGACTGTGTCTTTGTGGTCGTTGATCGATTTTCGAAGATGACCATCCTCACAGCCTGTAAGAAGAATGCCACAGTGTAATTTACTGCCAATTTCTTCTTCGAACGAGTTTGGGTTCACTTTGGGATATCATATATTATCAACTATGACCAAAACAACACGTTCCTTAGCACCTTTTGGTAGAGTCTCTAGTCTTGGTTGGACACCAAGCTCACAAAATCCACTTCTTTCCACTCCAAAACCGATTGCCAAACCAAGGTCGTCAATTGGATGATTGTGCACATCTTGCGCATGTGCAATTCTAAGCATCCTCATACATGGGACGAGAGTCTTCCTTATGTCCAACACAGTTACAACAAGGCTCTCCATAGTTCGACCTACCATTGCCCATTTCAGGTGGGTCTAGGATTCCAACCCTTGGGACCCATTGATGTTGCACTTCCTCTTGACACCACACATACAAACTCTTCCTCTGATCGGTATTCAATTGACAAAGCCACCAGATTCATTGAGCGGATTCAACACATCCACCAACAGGTCCATGAGAGTTTTCATAAATCCAATGCTAAGTACAAGAAGCACCATGATAAACAAAGGGTACCACATCAGTTTTAGGTTGGTGACAAAGTCTAGTTACATTTGCAGAAGGAGCGTCTCACTATGCCCCATCAAAAGATTCACCCACTTAGTTATGGGCCTTACATTTTCACCAAGGTTGTGGGTAGCAATTCTTATGAGCTCAACATGCCACCCTTCCTTGGTTTGCATCTAGTATTCAATGTGGACCTCCTTCAGCCATATTTTCCACCATTATTAGACACCTCTAAGATTGTCGAACAACTAACACCAACAGAGCTCAACCCTAACTGCATGGAACAAGCATCCATCGATCATATAGTGGACACACAGGTCAAGGTCACTTGCCAACAGTGGATCCATCTTTATCGGGTTGTCAAGGCAAGGCAACGCCTACACCAAGGCAAGTGGCTCACCCAGGGCCAAATCCAATAGAAGTTTCCTCACCTGATGGGGGAACTCAATGCAATGGAGACCATTTCTTCCTAAGGGGGGGGGATTGATCCAGGTGGATATTGGTGGCCACTCACCTATTCTAATTGGCTCCTCGTGTTCATTTTTTATTCAGCGCGCCTTTCTATACTAATTTAAAATTGTGAGTTCTACACTTCTGGGGTGTTCTTAAGCCTCACACATTCTCAAAGTGGATACGGGTGACGTCTCACCTAATCCAAGTGGCTTATTTTGTATGTTTTCATGTTAGCACATCTTCTTGTACTTCCAAGGTTGTTTTACGACCCTAAATATTGTTTTTTTACTCGCCATAATCAGACTGCAGACGAAGTCAAACTCTGATGGAGAAATGTGTATTTCTATGAAATACCTTTTCAACGGGCCATCATGTGCTTAAAACGGAGGTCATATGAAAAAGTTACAACCCCACGAAGTTGAGGTACCAAATTACACCAACTTATCCATAGGGCCCACATAACTTTTGGCATTTCACCTTTTAGGGTTAGGTTTTTGGATGTCTAAGGTTTTGGAATTCATGAGTAATATGAAAAGGGCCTCTGAAGCCTCATTGTAATCCATTCTTCTCATATGGATGTGCGTAGTAGCCACATATATTCTCAAAGATAACTACCACCATTCCAACAAGTTTCAGTTCTGCAGTTTTACAGTTTCAACCTATTTCTTTATTTAATAGAAGATATTGTTCATTGGATATTTGTGTTATTATTCTTATCTCTCTATTTATTGTATTCAGTCTGTTAATTAGTTTTTTCCGCTCCTAAATACGGATCAACTAGGGAGTCTCCCTAGGGTTTTAGAGAGAGATGTTTTTGGTTTTTAATTGAATTCTTGATTTCCTTTTGAGTTTCAGTCAAGTTCAGCAAGTCTTTTAAGGGTTATTGGTCACCTGCAAGGTGCATACCAGCTTGTTGACGGGTGAAATTGACTGCTCATCAACTGGAGGAGTGAATCTGGTCCGGGGTTGTCTAATTAACCCAAGTTGTTTGGATTAATTCACTCCGACGGGTTTAGCGGCTTCGTTGGCCGATCTAAGTTCTAAAGAAAGTGAAAAAATAACTAAAGGGAAAAACAATAACTTACTACATAACAATTACTAAAATCTATATGTACATCTAAGTAAATATATATGTACAAATTAAATATTATATGTATGATAATTCTATATACAATCTATACAAACCACAAGTTTTAATCTAAACTCGTAAAAACCAAATGTAGATTGATTACTTTAGCAATAATAATAAAGAAAGTGAAAATACTTATCTTTTTTTTTTTTATTTGTTTTCTTAGATGTATACACTCATGAAATCAAACATTAGATTGCCTAATTGAAAAGGAAATAACAGATAGTAGAAAATGTTCTCTATATAGGAAACTTCTATATTCAACAAACTAATGAGATCAAATAATAGGCTAACTTGTTATTGCATCCAATGTCTGTTCGATATTGAATATCCAACCACCTTTATTTGATGAAGTAAACCTGCTACAGATCTTGAGATTGCCCCTAATAAATGAGAAACAATAATTCTGGAGATTATAATAACATAACATATAATAGATACAATCACAATAATCCTATAATTTGCAAGTAACTACGATGAGATAACTCTTCCTGTAAGAACTTTCATGTAAACATTCAACTGAAATTAAAGATAAATCTCATAATTTAAATTGAATAGAGGATCACTGTATATTATATCTGAGACACGAGATATGGGAAGTATGTGAAAAGGATTATCTCAAATAACAATAAATCATGCAGACGAAAGGCTATCNATTGATTTGATTATTGTAATATAAGATTGTTTCATTGGTGAGAGCTCTCATATATTTTTGTGCCATTCAACTCTTCACATGTTGTATCTGCTTTTCCTTCATGTAGTTCTCCATTCCTAGATTAGTTTGATTTACGTAATTTCCCATTCCTAGATTAGTTTCATTTACGCAATTCCCCATTCCTAGATTAATTTCAATTCCAAGCCATGTGTTTCAATTTCCTGCATTAGATTAGTGATTCAATTTTAGTTGTAGTTTAAACATTAGATTAGATTAGTCTCGCTTCAATCTTGCCTATACTTTGTGTGTGCTTCGTAAGTTTATGAACCTCAGATTGACAAATTAAATAGTTGGGCAAGTACTACAACTCAATTAATAAAACATTAGTTCGGCCCATTATAATGACTGACATTCCCTTGTCGCGATTGTTGTTCCTTTTGCAAGTAGTGTTGTTCATTTGAACGAAACAATTTTCATTCCTTTTTTTACGATTGTTCTCCCTTTGCAAGGGTTGCATCTATGGAGGATGAGTATTGAAAACAGAAGGTAAGAACCTACATAGGCAATAAGTAAAACACTTGTGCCAGTGACTACCTTTGGATGATGCATAGAGGCTATATTTTAGGACGTATTTAGAGCCCAACAGGTAGTCAGAAGAACCTAATTTCAACAGAGGTCATCAAGTAGTTGAACCTTCCAATGACACCACACCCGCATCCCTACACCATCGGTTGGCTTCGTCAAGGAAGAGATCTCTGTGTCAGCTAAAAGTGTCGTCTGCCCTATGACATAAAGCCTTTCAAAGATGAGGTACTATGTGATATTTCTCCCCTTGAATTTTTTCATGTTCTTTTAGGACAACCATATTTTTGGAAGAGTCTTGCTATGTATGATTCTATACCCTCCAGTGTTATTATTAGTTTGGGTAGACAATTGTATAGGATCTCAGAGGTGGGACCACCTAATGATATTTCTTTAATCTCTACTAAGCAATGCAGTAAGGTCATTTCATAGACCAAGAAGTTTGTCTTATTTGTGATCCATGCTCACAATAAACATAAGGTCACCGCCACATCCGTGTCCTCTACACAATTCCTCTCTTTGCAGCAGAAGCAAGTGGACGGGACCATGGAATAATATAGAGAAATCTTCGTCTCACCTATAGGGGTACCGACACACTGCCAAGTCAAGCATCCAATTTATCTAACCCCTAGCGCATCTCTACCTAATGAACCATTCTATCGGTGCTCACTGATGGAGAATGACAAAATTAGGCATCAGATCCAATAGATTCTTCAAAAGGGGCACATTAGACCCAACTTCTCCCCTTGCAGAAGCTTGATTATACTAGTGTAGAAAAAGGACGAGACTTAATGGCTCTGCATTGATTACAAAGCCTTAAACAAAATCACAGTCAGAAACTGCTACCCCATTCCCAGGATTAATGACCTTCTTGACCAACTCAAGGGGGAAAAGTTCTTCAGCAATATTGACCTGAATTTTGGATACCACTAGGTTCCCATCGAACCAACTGATGTCTGGAAGATAGAATTCAAGTCTAAATAAGGTCTCTACTAATGGCTAGTCATGCCCTTTGGCTTAACAAATGCACCAACCACTTTCATGAGGTTTATGGACGATGTATTGAGACCCTTCACCAAATCCTTTGTGGTAGTATATCCAGATGACATCCTCATCTTCAGTAGAACATGGGAGGATCACATGTGGCATATTCAACGGGTTTTGAGCACTCTGCGACAGCACAAGCTTTATACCAACTTGGAAAAATGATCTTTTGGCATGAACAGGTTCAAATACTTGGGCTACATTGTTGATGTGCATGGGGTACATGTTGATCTAGCTAATATCTAAGTCATGCGTGACTGGCCAGCCTCGACCACACTGACCGAGCTTCAGAGCCTCTTGGCACTAGCCAATTTTTACCGACGGTTCATGTTGGGATTCTCCCATATTGCATGGGCCCTCAGCCAGGTGACCAAGGGTGGTGGTAGGGCCAAGTTCATGTGGGGGAAGGAGCATCAATGAGCATTCAAATATCTAAAACATTGTTTGTGATCATCTCCATTACTCTCCTTTCCCGTTTTGCAACAACCATTCGAGATTGAGACTGATGCATCTGACTATGTTGTGGGTGCATTTCTCACTCAAAACAGGCATCCGATGGCATACCATAGTGAGAGACTCTCTGATATTGTCCAAAAATACCCCACCAATGACAAGGAAATGTATTCCATTGTACAATCATGTCGTCAATGGAAACATTACATTATGGGGAAAGAGACGATCATACACACTAATCACAAGCCTCTGCAGCTCATACAGACACAGGGAAAATTGCAGAATGACCACCATCATAAGTGGTCTACCTGCAGCAGTTCCATCTCAACATCAAGTATAAGACAGGTATCTCCAATCATGTCGTTGACTACCTTAGTTGGCCTCATATGGCTACACTCACCACTGTGCTCCATTCTTGTGGACATGAAACATCCGAGTAGCCCCAACTTTACCAGCAAGATCCAGATTTCACCACCACATATCATCTCTTGTGTACAGGTGCCATTATCACTGATTTTCACATTTAGGACGGACTCTTATGCCACCTAGGCCATTTTTTTGTTCCTACAATCGAGTGTGCAAAGATGATTTGGGAATCCCACTATAGTCTGGTGGTAGGACATTTTGGCGTAGAGAAAAATTTGGTCATTCTTCAGAAACATTTTTATTGGCCAAAAATTCGATAAGACATCAGTAAGTACATCATATCTTGCACTATCTGCACCATTTCCAATCCAACCATCAAGAAACAAGGCTTGTACACCCCTCTTCCTATTCCCAAGAAGCCGTGGGAATCCATCTCCATGGATTACATGTTTGGTTTTTTGTCCACCAAGCACGAAAAATGACTGTGTCTTTGTGGTCGTTGATCGATTTTCGAAGATGACCATCCTCACAGCCTGTAAGAAGAATGCCACAGTGTAATTTACTGCCAATTTCTTCTTCGAACGAGTTTGGGTTCACTTTGGGATATCATATATTATCAACTATGACCAAAACAACACGTTCCTTAGCACCTTTTGGTAGAGTCTCTAGTCTTGGTTGGACACCAAGCTCACAAAATCCACTTCTTTCCACTCCAAAACCGATTGCCAAACCAAGGTCGTCAATTGGATGATTGTGCACATCTTGCGCATGTGCAATTCTAAGCATCCTCATACATGGGACGAGAGTCTTCCTTATGTCCAACACAGTTACAACAAGGCTCTCCATAGTTCGACCTACCATTGCCCATTTCAGGTGGGTCTAGGATTCCAACCCTTGGGACCCATTGATGTTGCACTTCCTCTTGACACCACACATACAAACTCTTCCTCTGATCGGTATTCAATTGACAAAGCCACCAGATTCATTGAGCGGATTCAACACATCCACCAACAGGTCCATGAGAGTTTTCATAAATCCAATGCTAAGTACAAGAAGCACCATGATAAACAAAGGGTACCACATCAGTTTTAGGTTGGTGACAAAGTCTAGTTACATTTGCAGAAGGAGCGTCTCACTATGCCCCATCAAAAGATTCACCCACTTAGTTATGGGCCTTACATTTTCACCAAGGTTGTGGGTAGCAATTCTTATGAGCTCAACATGCCACCCTTCCTTGGTTTGCATCTAGTATTCAATGTGGACCTCCTTCAGCCATATTTTCCACCATTATTAGACACCTCTAAGATTGTCGAACAACTAACACCAACAGAGCTCAACCCTAACTGCATGGAACAAGCATCCATCGATCATATAGTGGACACACAGGTCAAGGTCACTTGCCAACAGTGGATCCATCTTTATCGGGTTGTCAAGGCAAGGCAACGCCTACACCAAGGCAAGTGGCTCACCCAGGGCCAAATCCAATAGAAGTTTCCTCACCTGATGGGGGAACTCAATGCAATGGAGACCATTTCTTCCTAAGGGGGGGGGATTGATCCAGGTGGATATTGGTGGCCACTCACCTATTCTAATTGGCTCCTCGTGTTCATTTTTTATTCAGCGCGCCTTTCTATACTAATTTAAAATTGTGAGTTCTACACTTCTGGGGTGTTCTTAAGCCTCACACATTCTCAAAGTGGATACGGGTGACGTCTCACCTAATCCAAGTGGCTTATTTTGTATGTTTTCATGTTAGCACATCTTCTTGTACTTCCAAGGTTGTTTTACGACCCTAAATATTGTTTTTTTACTCGCCATAATCAGACTGCAGACGAAGTCAAACTCTGATGGAGAAATGTGTATTTCTATGAAATACCTTTTCAACGGGCCATCATGTGCTTAAAACGGAGGTCATATGAAAAAGTTACAACCCCACGAAGTTGAGGTACCAAATTACACCAACTTATCCATAGGGCCCACATAACTTTTGGCATTTCACCTTTTAGGGTTAGGTTTTTGGATGTCTAAGGTTTTGGAATTCATGAGTAATATGAAAAGGGCCTCTGAAGCCTCATTGTAATCCATTCTTCTCATATGGATGTGCGTAGTAGCCACATATATTCTCAAAGATAACTACCACCATTCCAACAAGTTTCAGTTCTGCAGTTTTACAGTTTCAACCTATTTCTTTATTTAATAGAAGATATTGTTCATTGGATATTTGTGTTATTATTCTTATCTCTCTATTTATTGTATTCAGTCTGTTAATTAGTTTTTTCCGCTCCTAAATACGGATCAACTAGGGAGTCTCCCTAGGGTTTTAGAGAGAGATGTTTTTGGTTTTTAATTGAATTCTTGATTTCCTTTTGAGTTTCAGTCAAGTTCAGCAAGTCTTTTAAGGGTTATTGGTCACCTGCAAGGTGCATACCAGCTTGTTGACGGGTGAAATTGACTGCTCATCAACTGGAGGAGTGAATCTGGTCCGGGGTTGTCTAATTAACCCAAGTTGTTTGGATTAATTCACTCCGACGGGTTTAGCGGCTTCGTTGGCCGATCTAAGTTCTAAAGAAAGTGAAAAAATAACTAAAGGGAAAAACAATAACTTACTACATAACAATTACTAAAATCTATATGTACATCTAAGTAAATATATATGTACAAATTAAATATTATATGTATGATAATTCTATATACAATCTATACAAACCACAAGTTTTAATCTAAACTCGTAAAAACCAAATGTAGATTGATTACTTTAGCAATAATAATAAAGAAAGTGAAAATACTTATCTTTTTTTTTTTTATTTGTTTTCTTAGATGTATACACTCATGAAATCAAACATTAGATTGCCTAATTGAAAAGGAAATAACAGATAGTAGAAAATGTTCTCTATATAGGAAACTTCTATATTCAACAAACTAATGAGATCAAATAATAGGCTAACTTGTTATTGCATCCAATGTCTGTTCGATATTGAATATCCAACCACCTTTATTTGATGAAGTAAACCTGCTACAGATCTTGAGATTGCCCCTAATAAATGAGAAACAATAATTCTGGAGATTATAATAACATAACATATAATAGATACAATCACAATAATCCTATAATTTGCAAGTAACTACGATGAGATAACTCTTCCTGTAAGAACTTTCATGTAAACATTCAACTGAAATTAAAGATAAATCTCATAATTTAAATTGAATAGAGGATCACTGTATATTATATCTGAGACACGAGATATGGGAAGTATGTGAAAAGGATTATCTCAAATAACAATAAATCATGCAGACGAAAGGCTATCATCATCTATTATAATATTGAGATAAGAAGAACTTAAATTTAAACATGATACAAAAAGATAAAGCTGTAATGTATTCTGCGTCATTCAAGTCTATATGTAACTATCCATATTCTCGCCCCAAGCCAAGATGATCAAATGTTTACAAAATGACATGTTTATATAGGTCTCAAGAAACATAATTGTTTCTGTTCCTGAGATCAAATTTGTTTCAAAAAATATGGGGGATGCAACCACCCTGATTTCACTAAATATCAAAAACTACCAACAATTTAATCTGTTTACTCAAAATACAAAATTGATATGGCTAGGAGATCTCAAAAGGCTCCTCATATCATATTGGAAATCATGGGCTCCTTAATCATCCTTAAAACAAATGAGAATAAGAAGATCTTAGATATGTTTTGTCTCATCAAATCAAACAATTCGAATTTTCTTAACTGGCTACAGAATCTTGCGATTCTATAGATAGTTATAATAGCAAATGCAATCATATTTTATTAAATAAACAAAACATACTAATCTTAATAAGAAAAAATATTTTATTCAATCAAATCGAATATCCTAACTTAAGAGTGACACAATCATGCTAAAAATTAAAAATATCATACCTCATATCATGAAATCAAAACGTATCAAGAAATTTTGGAATTAACGATAGTTGTTGTTGCCTCTACATTTTTGAAAATGACATGACCTATAGTATTCAATCACTTCTCGTTCCCTTAGATGATGGATTCAAGTCTATTGTTTTTATTTGTCAACATATCAACTTGGTCTCTTAAAGACTTGAGTCGTGACTATAGCAGTGGAACATCAGTATAGTACCTGTCGATCCATGATCGACACACATCACATTGTGACTGTAAGGAGTTTGCATTAGCATGAAAAACATTATGGGTCATAGAATCCTCCATGCGAATGGTATATTTATCACAGAGGTGGATACCAGGAAATTCTGGGTTTTCCTTTAGACAAGGAGGCAAATTATTAACATAGTCATAGGGTCGGTCAGGGTATAGCTCGAATGACACGGGGTCCTCTTCAACAAGGAATTTGTCAATTTCAGAGTATGAACCTTCGCTCACTTCAATCGTGTTGATTGTGTCTGCACGAGGTTTCATTTTGTTTCGAACACATCGAGAAATTAACTGACCAGCTCTTTTGTTTTTGAAATTGACATCAACGCTGCCTTTTAACTTCTTTCCTGTAGGATTCTTCATAGTTTTAGTACAATCGCTTGGATGTATGACCAGTCGATTGTCATGTTGAATAACCTTAGTGTATCTCAAGGGTTCATTGTTAAGGGAAAAATCACAAGCCCTGAGAAGTGGGGAAGAGGCCGCAGGGATCACAAGGGTTTCCATAATGACCAGCTTATCTACCTGTCCCAATTCATGGTTGCCAAAACCATTTCACATAATGAACGAATCCCACCAATCATTTTGTGACTGTAACTGGTGCATGAGGATGATTTTAATCAAACCATGATGAAATAGACTTGAATCTAACCCTTGTTTCCTAAACCATTTACCCATTTTATACAGACTTCTGAGAAGGTAGTAAGGCATATTCAACAGAAAACCAATAAAACTCATAAGCAGGCGTAGATGATATAGGAAAACAAGTATGAATCATCCCTCACATGTGATTAATTGCTTCACTATAGCAAGTAAATCATGCCACCTAGGTTTCAAGAATGAAATTGGCATACCTCGATCACAACTGGTTATTTTTCATGAGGTAAACAATAAAGTCCAAGGGACCTCCTCCACTTTTGCATTCTTGAACCATTTCTGACCAACCGGTGGCAATCCCGTGGCTTGGCTTAAGAACTCTTCTGTCACTTCCAATTGCACATCACCGATTTTTTCCCTACAGCCATCAAAGGTTAAGGCAAACTCTTGGGCAACCTGAAGGTTAAAACCCTAAAATTTTTCAATGAACAAATGCCAATCATTCCTTTCCAAATCTTCCCTAGCATTATCATATGAAAGCAGGGTTTGGATTCCATTCAGTTTGACCCTTACCACTGGAGCCATGCTAAATGGATGGGTAATTAACACAGAACACAAAGGTAGGGTTTGCAAAAACACAATAGAGCCATAGTACCGAGTTATATCAAAACATGTTGTGATGATTCAAATGGTGGGCAAAGTGTTTAATCAAAATGCGTGTGAAGAGTTCATGGAACCTGAGACCATGCTAAGGAGTAATGGCATCCTATACATTGTGTGCCACCTTGGCATTAGGTACATGCTAGGACCAAAGTACTCTGAAAACATAGTGCGCGCATCATAGTTTGATTGCAAAGATAGGTGAGTTTACAAAAATCGAATAGTCAAAGGTTTCATGAAACAAATATGATCAAACATCAAACCAAAATCGATACAAAAATCAAATATCAATTGATGGGGGTCTTTTGTTCAAACAACCATAAGTTTCTTAGGCACTCTTAGAATCGAAAGGGTCACAAACAATGAGAGAAACATGCTCATAGCAAGAAATTGCAATTTTGTAATAAACAATATGCTTTCAATGATATTTTAAAACAAAATAATAATGATAATTTCAAGTTTTCATGCTTTCAGTCATGAAAACGAAGCATGAATAGATGATAGGTAAAATGCGATGATTTACAACTGTCGTTTAGGGAAAAACTCATAAAGAGTAATAAAATTTCATAGACCCTGTGTAGGCAACTTATAAAAATAATAATCACATAATCGTTGCCAACACAGCTTTCCCTGCCCTGTCACTTTGTGTAGTCTTTTTATTTTTGAAAAGTTTCGGAGGTGTACGCGCCTTGTTTTGGGTCAACCCGCGTACATACACAGGCTTCTAATGCAACAACTAATGTCTTTGTGTCTTGAAAGTGTTTTTTTAACAAAGAGAGGTATGTATCTTTCTTGATACAAGTTTTGGCTTCGAAAGACTTTCTTGAACCTGTCAGAGTTTTTGTCTTTGGCCATAGCTTGGGTTAAATTTTTAGTTAACTTGTTCCTTAGTTTTCTTTTGTTTGCCTTAAAAGGCTTAGAGAGAATTGTGAATTTTTAGATCCTCATTTTCATTTCTTGGTTGAATCCCTATGTTTCTGCAGTTGGATTAGGGTCTTTATCAATCGTGATTTCAATTTTCTCTTTGTTCCTACTTCTTTCTTTGAAAAATGAAAAAAAAAAAAATTACTTTAGTTTTTCTTGTTAAAGTAGTTCAAAAAATCAAAAAAGAATTTATTTTCTTGGGTTTAGTTTGGTAAAGTAGTCAAGGCTGTTGTTTGCAAAAAAAAAAAGAGAGAGAGTCCTTGTTTCAAAGTTATTTTCAATTTCCTAAAATACAAGTACAGTTTTGCTTAGTCAAATGAAAGCACTTTTTAGGAAACTTTTAATTACGAGATCTTGAAACATTGTTTAGAAAAGTTGAATGTTACAAAGAGTTTTACAAGCTTTGCTTTAATTTTGAAGTATCTTTTTTCTTTCAAATGATTTAAAGTTCTCATCCTTATTCGTCACTTCATAAAACCATCAATTGCATGACCACACCCTTTGTGTAAATCAAGCCTTAAAATTAACGCTTAACTTAAAATATATTAGACTTTCTGTTTGTAGGGTTCACCAACTAGTTTAGGGTTTTAGGGCCTTAAATTAGGTGTGAAGAGGAAACTCTTCAAGGCCATTTTAAAACAAACATTGGAGTCTGAGATAAGGAGTCTTTTGAGTCCAGCGTCGTAAGAGTTAGTCAGGACCCTCCTCTAACACAGGGGATAAAAATAAGGTCGTGTGAGGAAAGGTAGAGGAGATAACCCATCCAAATCCAGACTAAGCATAGTGTCGATTGTATATTGAGGGTATTTATCAAGAAAAATATAGATCCCATTTACCTATGGATCTTCCTGGAACTCAAAACCAGTAGATATCCTCATTTTTCTTCTGGACCAATTTCCTTCGGCACTCTTGAAGGGCTTCGAACTTGTTATCCTGCTCATTACAATCTACTAGACTGTCAATTGTACCCATTTGATGACTGACTGTGAGCTGGAAACCTAGTTTCCCATATATTACGAACTTACACATGTGACTATAGGGGTATATCGAGGTACCTAGGGTGTACATCGCATAACGCTTCAGAAAGTATACCCGAAGGGTGCTTGCATTTTAAAGTTGCACTACTTGCACCGATTAGTTTCTCTAGTGTCGATTGGTGTAATAATCCTTCCCACCAGTTAGTCGACTGCTTGATTTATCTTTAGGAAAAATTTTAGTGTGTGCTTTGTGTTCTATTCTAGTCAAGCCTTAATGTATCATTTGATAATTTCACAAAGTGGAAGATCAACAACTCCATCAGTTGCAAAGGCTTCAAGGCCTATCCCAAGTTACCTTGGAGCCACTTCTGCCACCGTTGAGGTGAAGACTTGATCAAGAAGGATCGTTTGAAGCAACTAGGTTGTAGGAAACTATGATCAAGCCTACTATGAGAGGATAGTTTCCGGATCCAAAGGAATCTATCATTTCTTACCTTGAGGATGAAGGTTTCAGGCCAGAAAATCCTCTAATTACTAACTTGTTGGAACTAATCTTGATTAAGATTGTCCCTCCCAATGTGACATCTTATGAGCGCTTGCTAGTTCAATGAGTGGAAATGGAATCAAATGCTACTACTTCATCCGGGAGACCCCATACTCTCGTTACAGCTACTACTAGAGGGGGAATCCTGCCACCTCCCCCACCTTTGCTAGTCATAACCTTAGTTGTCTTGACTCCCATGAATTTTGGCTGTGGTCTAATACCTTTAATGGCTTCGACCATTGTTTCATTTACTTAGAACGCGACAGGCACTCCCTTCTCATATGGGATGTCCATCTTTGATATGAATTTGGTTCTTACTTATTCTACCTTACAGACCATGGGTCTAGGGGAATGAAGATCCAACGCTCCCTTGCAAGGTTCAACTATGGGAACTACTACCCCTTTTAATGTTATTCCTTATGGTGGGGTTCATATACCTCCTTCGACCCTTTTCTTGACATTACTTTTCAGTAGCCAATCTATCCTAACGTTAATTATATCTTGTTTGGTGGAGGTAGTTTAGGACCTTCATCTTATACAACAACGGTTAGATCTATGTCTTTCTCTTTCTTTGGTCTGTCTAGGAACGACGTTTTTTCTTTGATCACTTTCTCTATTAGGGGTAACCCGAGCTTTGGTCAAAAGAACCCGGTGCAAGGTACCATGCCTTCACAGGGAATGACGATTGGAGTATACTCCACACAGGGTCTTTGGAATCCTTGGCAAGTCTCGTTTCCCTTACAAGGAATTTTGATGGGGGGTAACCCTTTCCATGCTCAATGGAACCCTGGTCAAGGATCTATACCTATGCCCATTGGATTGGCTAGGCGCATCCCCTACAAGGTCCTTGAAACACCACATAGGGATAAATCCATGTGCAGGCTATGTCGTCTAATTTTAGGAGTCATTCAAGGATGCCCCAATGGATTCAATTTCCTTTTGTTGGTCAGGGTCGTGGTTTTTACCAAAACCCTGGCTAGCAATCCAAATTTTTCTGGAAACTTGGTGCCAACCAAAATCCATGGCCCTCTTTTCCTGTAAATAATTCACAATTGAAACTACCCTTTATGGAAACCCTACATTTTCCAAACTTGTAGAGAATAATGAATGACTTGATTTGTCATGATCCACGTTATCCCCCAAGGCCGACCAAGTTTCCTTTGGATATTCTATAATTTCAAGGCAAGCCTCATGAATATCCAGGTGATCATGTGAATACTTTTCACATATGGTGCTCATCAAAATCGTTAAAAGATGACTTCATTCAGTTGCTCCTTTTTCAATGCACTCTTATAGGGGGTTCTTTGAAGTGGTATGTTGAGCTCAAGGGCTCAAGGTACTATTACTTTAATGACTTGGTGATGGTATTGTTGAACCATTTCTAGTTACCCATGAGATACGATATTGGAACAGAACTGTTGGAAAACTTTGAGAAAACCAAGGCCAACCACATCTCTGATCATATTCGAGAATGGCAGTGAAGAAAGAGCTTGATTAAGGTCAAGGTCCCTCTTGTTTTCTTGCTTGAGTGGTTCTTGAAGTATTTGGTTCCCAAATTCTGAGGTGTTTTCATAAGAGGAGGCTATTATGAGAGCCCAACAACTAGAACTGATCTAATCTTAGTCTGGCATGCTCTACGAGATCTTTCCAGATGTTCCATGGTCTACTCTCTATAAGGACAAAAAAAAAGTTTGGGCCCCATGTCTATGGCATTGTGGGATAATCAAAAATAAATTCCATGTATCTGTTGTCAAATTAGTTGAAACAATTGTCGATACAACAGACTGTGGCCAACCAAACTCCTAGTTTGTCTTGTCCCTGCTACCCAGATGTCAGATGTACACAGTGTGCAGTCGATGAATCCCAAGGCCAACCAATAGACTGAGGGAAATAAAAAATAGAGAAATAAAAATATTAAAGGATATCAAAAGGATACCAACAATGTTGGCGAGGTGGGGAAATGGAGAAGAAGAAGTTAAAGTATCTCTATAATCTTTGCACGGAATACCACCCAAATCACCTATTCCCTAGGCTTGTAGAAGGATAGAAGCTATTAGTGCAACAACAACCTGTTGTGTTGACAAACCATTTTCCACAAGGGAAATTTATGGATCAGGATTCCACATCCAAAAGGGAGGCAGGGGGAAATTAGGGACCCCCCATGCCTACCACTAACACCCCAACCACAAACATTTACATGATGAATGTCAATGCTCATTTATCAACTAGGACTCATGACTACGAAACATCAAAATCTATCAAGAAGGGTAAGGAGGCCACTAACCCATCGAATCCTCTCCAAATTGAGAAGGCAGTGGGAGAAATGATGACTCGCATCCCTAAAGGTTTGTTTAAGAAGTCTTCCCATAATCCAAATGCGAGGGCCGCTAAGAACTACTACATAGTGGAGGATCTGGCATAGACCCCTTGTGCAATGTCTTCTCTAGAGGTCCTCCATAGTTTCCCCTCACAGAGAAAATCTCTGTTGTCTCCCTTGAGAGTGGGAGAGACTAGTAACCCATGAGCGATTGTTTTCGATCCAACTGACCTAAAACCTCATCTTCCTCACCATGTTTCCTTTCAAATAGTAGTGGCCTACACCAAGAAATCCCCTACACAAAAAAAAAATTGTATGGTGGTTGATGAGGGTGCCTCGACTTGCATGATGTCGTTGGTGTGTTGGAAGGCCATTGGCCAACCTTAGTTCTCTCCATCACCTATGTTGCTTACATCTTTTGATGGTCGNCATAATTTAAATTGAATAGAGGATCACTGTATATTATATCTGAGACACGAGATATGGGAAGTATGTGAAAAGGATTATCTCAAATAACAATAAATCATGCAGACGAAAGGCTATCGTCATCTATTATCATATTGAGATAAGAAGAACTTAAATTTAAACATGATACAAAAAGATAAAGTTGTAATGTATTATGCATCATTCAAGTCTGTATGTAACTATCCATATTCTCTCCCCAAGCCAAGATGATCAAATGTTTACAAAATGACATGTTTATATAGGTCTCAAGAAACATAATTGTTTCTGTTCCTGAGATCAAATTTCTTTCAAAAAATATGGGGGATGCAACCACCCTGATTTCACTAAATATCAAAAACTACCAACAGTTTCATCTGTTTACTCAAAATACAAAATTGATATGGCTAGGAGATCTCAAAAGGCTCCTCATATCATCTTGGAAATCATGGGCTCCTTAATCATCCTTAAAACAAATGAGAATAAGAAGATCTTAGATATGTTTTGTGTCATCAAATCAAACAATTCGAATTTTCTTAACTGGCTACAGAATCTTGCGATTCTATAGATAGTTATAATAGCAAATGCAATCATATTTTATTAAATAAAAACAACATACTAATCTTAATAAGAAAAAATATTTTATTCAATAAAATCGAATATCCTAACTTAAGAGTGACACAATCATGCTAAAAATTAAAAATATCATACCTCAAATCATGAAATCAAAACGTATCAAGAAATTTTGGAATTAACGAGAGTTGTTGTTGCCTCTACATTTTTGAAAATGACACGACCTGTAGTATTCAATCACTTCTCGTTCCCTTAGATGATGGATTCAAGTCTATTGTTTTTATTTGTCAACATATCAACTTGGTCTCTTAAAGACTTGAGTCGTGACTATAGCAGTGGAACATCAGTATAGTACCTGTCGATCCATGATCGACACACATCACATTGTGACTGTAAGGAGTTTGCATTAGCATGAAAAACATTATGGGTCATAGAATCCTCCATGCGAATGGTATATTTATCACAGAGGTGGATACCAGGAAATTCTGGGTTTTCCTTTAGACAAGGAGGCAAATTATTAACATAGTCATAGGGTCGGTCAGGGTATAGCTCGAATGACACGGGGTCCTCTTCAACAAGGAATTTGTCAATTTCAGAGTATGAACCTTCGCTCACTTCAATCGTGTTGATTGTGTCTGCACGAGGTTTCATTTTGTTTCGAACACATCGAGAAATTAACTGACCAGCTCTTTTGTTTTTGAAATTGACATCAACGCTGCCTTTTAACTTCTTTCCTGTAGGATTCTTCATAGTTTTAGTACAATCGCTTGGATGTATGACCAGTCGATTGTCATGTTGAATAACCTTAGTGTATCTCAAGGGTTCATTGTTAAGGGAAAAATCACAAGCCCTGAGAAGTGGGGAAGAGGCCGCAGGGATCACAAGGGTTTCCATAATGACCAGCTTATCTACCTGTCCCAATTCATGGTTGCCAAAACCATTTCACATAATGAACGAATCCCACCAATCATTTTGTGACTGTAACTGGTGCATGAGGATGATTTTAATCAAACCATGATGAAATAGACTTGAATCTAACCCTTGTTTCCTAAACCATTTACCCATTTTATACAGACTTCTGAGAAGGTAGTAAGGCATATTCAACAGAAAACCAATAAAACTCATAAGCAGGCGTAGATGATATAGGAAAACAAGTATGAATCATCCCTCACATGTGATTAATTGCTTCACTATAGCAAGTAAATCATGCCACCTAGGTTTCAAGAATGAAATTGGCATACCTCGATCACAACTGGTTATTTTTCATGAGGTAAACAATAAAGTCCAAGGGACCTCCTCCACTTTTGCATTCTTGAACCATTTCTGACCAACCGGTGGCAATCCCGTGGCTTGGCTTAAGAACTCTTCTGTCACTTCCAATTGCACATCACCGATTTTTTCCCTACAGCCATCAAAGGTTAAGGCAAACTCTTGGGCAACCTGAAGGTTAAAACCCTAAAATTTTTCAATGAACAAATGCCAATCATTCCTTTCCAAATCTTCCCTAGCATTATCATATGAAAGCAGGGTTTGGATTCCATTCAGTTTGACCCTTACCACTGGAGCCATGCTAAATGGATGGGTAATTAACACAGAACACAAAGGTAGGGTTTGCAAAAACACAATAGAGCCATAGTACCGAGTTATATCAAAACATGTTGTGATGATTCAAATGGTGGGCAAAGTGTTTAATCAAAATGCGTGTGAAGAGTTCATGGAACCTGAGACCATGCTAAGGAGTAATGGCATCCTATACATTGTGTGCCACCTTGGCATTAGGTACATGCTAGGACCAAAGTACTCTGAAAACATAGTGCGCGCATCATAGTTTGATTGCAAAGATAGGTGAGTTTACAAAAATCGAATAGTCAAAGGTTTCATGAAACAAATATGATCAAACATCAAACCAAAATCGATACAAAAATCAAATATCAATTGATGGGGGTCTTTTGTTCAAACAACCATAAGTTTCTTAGGCACTCTTAGAATCGAAAGGGTCACAAACAATGAGAGAAACATGCTCATAGCAAGAAATTGCAATTTTGTAATAAACAATATGCTTTCAATGATATTTTAAAACAAAATAATAATGATAATTTCAAGTTTTCATGCTTTCAGTCATGAAAACGAAGCATGAATAGATGATAGGTAAAATGCGATGATTTACAACTGTCGTTTAGGGAAAAACTCATAAAGAGTAATAAAATTTCATAGACCCTGTGTAGGCAACTTATAAAAATAATAATCACATAATCGTTGCCAACACAGCTTTCCCTGCCCTGTCACTTTGTGTAGTCTTTTTATTTTTGAAAAGTTTCGGAGGTGTACGCGCCTTGTTTTGGGTCAACCCGCGTACATACACAGGCTTCTAATGCAACAACTAATGTCTTTGTGTCTTGAAAGTGTTTTTTTAACAAAGAGAGGTATGTATCTTTCTTGATACAAGTTTTGGCTTCGAAAGACTTTCTTGAACCTGTCAGAGTTTTTGTCTTTGGCCATAGCTTGGGTTAAATTTTTAGTTAACTTGTTCCTTAGTTTTCTTTTGTTTGCCTTAAAAGGCTTAGAGAGAATTGTGAATTTTTAGATCCTCATTTTCATTTCTTGGTTGAATCCCTATGTTTCTGCAGTTGGATTAGGGTCTTTATCAATCGTGATTTCAATTTTCTCTTTGTTCCTACTTCTTTCTTTGAAAAATGAAAAAAAAAAAAATTACTTTAGTTTTTCTTGTTAAAGTAGTTCAAAAAATCAAAAAAGAATTTATTTTCTTGGGTTTAGTTTGGTAAAGTAGTCAAGGCTGTTGTTTGCAAAAAAAAAAAGAGAGAGAGTCCTTGTTTCAAAGTTATTTTCAATTTCCTAAAATACAAGTACAGTTTTGCTTAGTCAAATGAAAGCACTTTTTAGGAAACTTTTAATTACGAGATCTTGAAACATTGTTTAGAAAAGTTGAATGTTACAAAGAGTTTTACAAGCTTTGCTTTAATTTTGAAGTATCTTTTTTCTTTCAAATGATTTAAAGTTCTCATCCTTATTCGTCACTTCATAAAACCATCAATTGCATGACCACACCCTTTGTGTAAATCAAGCCTTAAAATTAACGCTTAACTTAAAATATATTAGACTTTCTGTTTGTAGGGTTCACCAACTAGTTTAGGGTTTTAGGGCCTTAAATTAGGTGTGAAGAGGAAACTCTTCAAGGCCATTTTAAAACAAACATTGGAGTCTGAGATAAGGAGTCTTTTGAGTCCAGCGTCGTAAGAGTTAGTCAGGACCCTCCTCTAACACAGGGGATAAAAATAAGGTCGTGTGAGGAAAGGTAGAGGAGATAACCCATCCAAATCCAGACTAAGCATAGTGTCGATTGTATATTGAGGGTATTTATCAAGAAAAATATAGATCCCATTTACCTATGGATCTTCCTGGAACTCAAAACCAGTAGATATCCTCATTTTTCTTCTGGACCAATTTCCTTCGGCACTCTTGAAGGGCTTCGAACTTGTTATCCTGCTCATTACAATCTACTAGACTGTCAATTGTACCCATTTGATGACTGACTGTGAGCTGGAAACCTAGTTTCCCATATATTACGAACTTACACATGTGACTATAGGGGTATATCGAGGTACCTAGGGTGTACATCGCATAACGCTTCAGAAAGTATACCCGAAGGGTGCTTGCATTTTAAAGTTGCACTACTTGCACCGATTAGTTTCTCTAGTGTCGATTGGTGTAATAATCCTTCCCACCAGTTAGTCGACTGCTTGATTTATCTTTAGGAAAAATTTTAGTGTGTGCTTTGTGTTCTATTCTAGTCAAGCCTTAATGTATCATTTGATAATTTCACAAAGTGGAAGATCAACAACTCCATCAGTTGCAAAGGCTTCAAGGCCTATCCCAAGTTACCTTGGAGCCACTTCTGCCACCGTTGAGGTGAAGACTTGATCAAGAAGGATCGTTTGAAGCAACTAGGTTGTAGGAAACTATGATCAAGCCTACTATGAGAGGATAGTTTCCGGATCCAAAGGAATCTATCATTTCTTACCTTGAGGATGAAGGTTTCAGGCCAGAAAATCCTCTAATTACTAACTTGTTGGAACTAATCTTGATTAAGATTGTCCCTCCCAATGTGACATCTTATGAGCGCTTGCTAGTTCAATGAGTGGAAATGGAATCAAATGCTACTACTTCATCCGGGAGACCCCATACTCTCGTTACAGCTACTACTAGAGGGGGAATCCTGCCACCTCCCCCACCTTTGCTAGTCATAACCTTAGTTGTCTTGACTCCCATGAATTTTGGCTGTGGTCTAATACCTTTAATGGCTTCGACCATTGTTTCATTTACTTAGAACGCGACAGGCACTCCCTTCTCATATGGGATGTCCATCTTTGATATGAATTTGGTTCTTACTTATTCTACCTTACAGACCATGGGTCTAGGGGAATGAAGATCCAACGCTCCCTTGCAAGGTTCAACTATGGGAACTACTACCCCTTTTAATGTTATTCCTTATGGTGGGGTTCATATACCTCCTTCGACCCTTTTCTTGACATTACTTTTCAGTAGCCAATCTATCCTAACGTTAATTATATCTTGTTTGGTGGAGGTAGTTTAGGACCTTCATCTTATACAACAACGGTTAGATCTATGTCTTTCTCTTTCTTTGGTCTGTCTAGGAACGACGTTTTTTCTTTGATCACTTTCTCTATTAGGGGTAACCCGAGCTTTGGTCAAAAGAACCCGGTGCAAGGTACCATGCCTTCACAGGGAATGACGATTGGAGTATACTCCACACAGGGTCTTTGGAATCCTTGGCAAGTCTCGTTTCCCTTACAAGGAATTTTGATGGGGGGTAACCCTTTCCATGCTCAATGGAACCCTGGTCAAGGATCTATACCTATGCCCATTGGATTGGCTAGGCGCATCCCCTACAAGGTCCTTGAAACACCACATAGGGATAAATCCATGTGCAGGCTATGTCGTCTAATTTTAGGAGTCATTCAAGGATGCCCCAATGGATTCAATTTCCTTTTGTTGGTCAGGGTCGTGGTTTTTACCAAAACCCTGGCTAGCAATCCAAATTTTTCTGGAAACTTGGTGCCAACCAAAATCCATGGCCCTCTTTTCCTGTAAATAATTCACAATTGAAACTACCCTTTATGGAAACCCTACATTTTCCAAACTTGTAGAGAATAATGAATGACTTGATTTGTCATGATCCACGTTATCCCCCAAGGCCGACCAAGTTTCCTTTGGATATTCTATAATTTCAAGGCAAGCCTCATGAATATCCAGGTGATCATGTGAATACTTTTCACATATGGTGCTCATCAAAATCGTTAAAAGATGACTTCATTCAGTTGCTCCTTTTTCAATGCACTCTTATAGGGGGTTCTTTGAAGTGGTATGTTGAGCTCAAGGGCTCAAGGTACTATTACTTTAATGACTTGGTGATGGTATTGTTGAACCATTTCTAGTTACCCATGAGATACGATATTGGAACAGAACTGTTGGAAAACTTTGAGAAAACCAAGGCCAACCACATCTCTGATCATATTCGAGAATGGCAGTGAAGAAAGAGCTTGATTAAGGTCAAGGTCCCTCTTGTTTTCTTGCTTGAGTGGTTCTTGAAGTATTTGGTTCCCAAATTCTGAGGTGTTTTCATAAGAGGAGGCTATTATGAGAGCCCAACAACTAGAACTGATCTAATCTTAGTCTGGCATGCTCTACGAGATCTTTCCAGATGTTCCATGGTCTACTCTCTATAAGGACAAAAAAAAAGTTTGGGCCCCATGTCTATGGCATTGTGGGATAATCAAAAATAAATTCCATGTATCTGTTGTCAAATTAGTTGAAACAATTGTCGATACAACAGACTGTGGCCAACCAAACTCCTAGTTTGTCTTGTCCCTGCTACCCAGATGTCAGATGTACACAGTGTGCAGTCGATGAATCCCAAGGCCAACCAATAGACTGAGGGAAATAAAAAATAGAGAAATAAAAATATTAAAGGATATCAAAAGGATACCAACAATGTTGGCGAGGTGGGGAAATGGAGAAGAAGAAGTTAAAGTATCTCTATAATCTTTGCACGGAATACCACCCAAATCACCTATTCCCTAGGCTTGTAGAAGGATAGAAGCTATTAGTGCAACAACAACCTGTTGTGTTGACAAACCATTTTCCACAAGGGAAATTTATGGATCAGGATTCCACATCCAAAAGGGAGGCAGGGGGAAATTAGGGACCCCCCATGCCTACCACTAACACCCCAACCACAAACATTTACATGATGAATGTCAATGCTCATTTATCAACTAGGACTCATGACTACGAAACATCAAAATCTATCAAGAAGGGTAAGGAGGCCACTAACCCATCGAATCCTCTCCAAATTGAGAAGGCAGTGGGAGAAATGATGACTCGCATCCCTAAAGGTTTGTTTAAGAAGTCTTCCCATAATCCAAATGCGAGGGCCGCTAAGAACTACTACATAGTGGAGGATCTGGCATAGACCCCTTGTGCAATGTCTTCTCTAGAGGTCCTCCATAGTTTCCCCTCACAGAGAAAATCTCTGTTGTCTCCCTTGAGAGTGGGAGAGACTAGTAACCCATGAGCGATTGTTTTCGATCCAACTGACCTAAAACCTCATCTTCCTCACCATGTTTCCTTTCAAATAGTAGTGGCCTACACCAAGAAATCCCCTACACAAAAAAAAAATTGTATGGTGGTTGATGAGGGTGCCTCGACTTGCATGATGTCGTTGGTGTGTTGGAAGGCCATTGGCCAACCTTAGTTCTCTCCATCACCTATGTTGCTTACATCTTTTGATGGTCG
>JZKD02S2329312.1:0-12364 GCA_000966675.3 Picea glauca
TAGTCCAACCACCATTGTAAGCCCGGTCCCATGTCCAAGTGCTCATGTGAACTCCCCGTGGAAGATTTTGGAACCCAATAACCAACTCAAAATGATGCTCCAAAGACTGACACCTGCCATGTGGATCCAAATAAGAAGATCCATCCAATAGTGGAAAAAGGTCGTAGCAGAATCTGGAAGGAATAATACCACTTTAGAATATGCAGGATGGACATTGGTAATAATCATTGGCTCTCAATTTGTCACATTGATGCTTTCTACAGAAGGTGGATGAGAGTCATCAAATAAAATATGAAAGTGGTTGTCATCCCAGAAATGAAAACTATCCCTATACCAATCATCATAATCTGCCTCAAAATCATACCAAGCATATATTTCTTGATTATATTCATCCCTGATGTCCGCCATAAGAAATATCACTTGCACTCTATCCAATGAATCATGAATACTACGAAAACTATCATTGAGGCCATCTGCAAGGTCATGCAATCTAGCATCCAATGTGTTATACAATTGAGATTTGAATGCTTCAGTAATTTGTATAATTTATTTGAGGGTTTGAGAGGAAATAACCATATGAGCACCCTATGAACTCTTCGATCCCACAATTGTCATGAAAAAACCCCAAAAATAGAACAATAAGTTACGACAAAAAATCTCATATTTTTTCTAGAAAAACCCTAAAAAACTGTTGAATTTAAAATGCTCATAACTTCACTTCACGAACTCCGTTTCGACTGATTTATTTTTTGAAATTGGGTGAAATTGTGAGAGGAACTCATATCTGTAATTTGTTTTGGGAAATTATGCCTCTAGCTACTACAAAAATAAAAAATATCGCGCTGCCATCCGCGGAAAAAACCCTGAAAATTTGTAGATTTTAAAACTTCAATATCTTGACTTCCTGGACTCCGTTTCAGAGGATTTTTTTTTTTCAACTTGGGTTTTTTTATGAGATGAACTTAGATATACAACATGTTTCTGCAAATTTTGCATAGAAATATACGAAAAATTTCTGGAATGTCGCGGCCCTCTTTTTTCTTCTCTGAAAAAAAAATCTGCAAAAATAAAAAATATTTTCCCACAACGTCTGCCAAGGAAAGTGCTCTGATACCACTTGTTAATAACCACATAACTGAATACAAAGCACCACAACATATATAGAAGAACAATATGCAAAATCTCTTTTATTACTATCAAACCCTTGAGCTAGGGCAACACCATACAATGGATCCTATTATGGAAGAGATCCTCTCCTATTCAGTTGCCTCTTTGAGGGGGCATCCTCCTATTGAGCTACAACTCACAATACAATAATTCTCTTCATATTCCATTACATTGCTTGAACCCCTTTATGTAGTGCTACCATCACCTAAGAAAATTCTATAGGAGGAATCTTCTAGAAGTAGAACCTTCTAAGAAGTCCTCTTACATTTATTATATCTAACTACCATACTGGGCCTTATTTAATAATATAGTGGACCTAGTCCACCTTACATTGAATGGCCTCCACTATTATCACTATGGGCTCTTCCCCCCCCCCACTACCTCTCTAGCTACCTTACATAATTTCATTTTTCCATAATGGTCGGCCTATCCTATGACACTTATCACATTTATTTATTTGTTCTTGACAATATTTGTGTATAATAGACCACCAAAGACCGTCTTGGAGGATTTTCTCGGTTGTCATGTTGGCTTGAAAGTGACCTCTCGTTGGGCCTGCATGTTCTTCGTTAATTATGTCCTCATGTTCACGCTCTAATGCACATCTTCATAAAATATTATCAATTCCTAGCTTGTAAAGCTATCCATTCATGAGAGTGAATGGTGCACCTTTCATTGCTAGGATATTTTGTTTGTTGTTTGGGAGATCTTCAGGTGCCTTCTTCTAGAGAATTCACAATTTATTCTAGTTCTTTGGGAGCTGCCTCAACCCTGAATAAAGTTTCATCCAGTAAGTCATCATCTATTCTAGTTGGGTCTTCTCTTGTCTCTAGTCGAGATAGATGATCCAGACCGACGTTCTTCTTGCCTGGTCAAACTACTACTTCGAAGTCAAATTCTTGAAATATTAGTAGCTGTAAGGTAGCTAGAGAGGTAGTGGGGGGGCCTAGAGGGCCCATAATGATAATAGTGGAGGCCATGAAGATATAAGGTGGACTAGGTCCACTATATTATTAAATAAGGCCCACTATGGTAGTTAGATATAATAAATGGGTAGTTAGATATAATAAATGTAAGAGGACTTCTTAGAAGGTTCTACTTCTAGAAGATTCCTCCTCTAGAATGTTCTTAGGTGATGGTAGCACTATATAAAATGGTTCAAGCAATGTAATGACATATGAAGAGAATTATTGTATTTGGAGCGGTATCTCAATAGTAGGATGCCCCCTCGAAGAGGCAAGTGAACATGAGAGGATCCCCTTCCATAATATGATCCATTGTATGGTGTTGCCCTACCTCAAGGGTTTTTTTATAATAAAGTGTGGTTTCTTCTATATTGCTTGTGGATCTATTGTGTATCCAATATTTGTGGTGATTATATTCTCATAGCTATTCAGGTTCTTAACATTTGGGCGACTAGACGTTATTTTCTTACTATCATTCGAATGAGCTATTATAACGATTTTAAATGTATCTTGACCTTGTGGTGCAGTTGACTATTGAGTATGATTAATGATGTTGAATAAACATAGAATATTACCAGTTTCTATCCTCGTATCTTAATTGTCCTTTCTTATTTAATTATCAAACCGGATAATGTGTGACTTTGTTATAAATAAATTAAAAAAAATTACTACTTATAGTATTCGCTTACATTTAAGTTGTATATGGAGGGGTCATTACAACCACTTAAATGGTGACATGTGGCACGATCGTATTGTGCTGACGTGGCCACATCATGGAACACCACATGGTACATTGTACATCTAAGCAGACAAGTGACTCAACAATCTATGCAGTATAGTTGGTGCCAATGGTAATTCGACACATGGCAATGATAATCCAATGAGAGGTTTCCATGTGGTAGCCTCCCATTGGCCATTATGGTTAAGGTTATGTAAAATTTTATGGGAGTCTAAACGATCGAACCTGTGACCTACCAAGACCTTACTAAATCTCTTTACCATCACACCAAAGCATTGTTTCTTAACCATATATGTGGGCATATATATTTAACCATGGCATAAGGTTTAGTGTGCGAAAAAAAGAAGGGTTGAGGGCCTAATCCATCAACTCTAGTTATATGTATTAACAATGTGATTGTTCCACAAAGCGCGATGTAATACCCCTAGACTGAACCCCAACTATAAATGTAAATGCAAATGTACTTAAGTTGGTGAGTTGTTTGATATCATTTTGCATGCATCTTCCATGGTATAGTGCGCACATGTACTGCGCACTAAAATGATGAAGTGTGCACATTCCAAGATACCGCATGCAACAATATTAAGTGTGTGTGATTTTGAGGCTAGAGAGCCTTTTGTGTATATGTTGTGTTTTATAGGTTGGTGAGCCAATTATTATAAGCTAGGAGGCTTATGTGTTGAATTAGGTTGAAGAGCCTAGATGCTAAAGGCCAGTGAGGCTATTCTTTTATATGTCTTATCATTAATATAATACATCGTTGCATGTAGACCGACCATGATAAAAGAGTATGGGGGACTAAACTCCACTATTTTGGGAGAGGGGGATAAAATTTAAGGAAAAGGGGCTAAGCTAGGGAGATTTAGCCAAAAATGAATATTATATTAATATTCCTTAAAATATAAAGTATGGATAATTATTTTATCCTCAGTTCTAAGGATGGGGACAAGTGGGCCAAAGTAGTTCCCAAAATGACACATGTCAAGTTGGGAACATGCATACATATAGCTTGGAATTAGTTCATTTTCCTATGATTCCATCATCATTCACTAACTGATTTAGTTGTCCTTCGTACCTTCCTGTACCCATACCTGTACCTGTATCTGTACCTATACCCATACATGTATCTGTACCTAGTTAGCTTGGGAGATGGAGTGAAGAGGCGGGTTGTTAGGCTCGTGAGAAATTCTTTCGAGGTGAGAGAATTGTTGGGAATTGATTTCCCGAAGGTGCCAAACTATAGCTACAAGGCTCTGAGACTTCATGTTCAGCCTGTCACTGAAGCCCTGGAAACAAAGTGGGGAAGACAAAGGACTATTGATCAGAGAAGAGGAACACTTCCCGGGGTGGGACATGCGTGTGGGGAATGAGGGACCGTTGGCTGTTAGTTTGAGTTGGCACCTGGTGACAGAGTTTTTTCCTGTTGTCTGAGATACATCATCCTGGTTAGGAATCCCTTTACCCGGGTGGAGTTTAGTCCCAGCTTATGGTGACCCACTGCTGGGAGTGATGAGCAATGTGGTCTAAGGCTGGGAGGTTTGTGGAAGGTCTGCACGCGATTGGTGATATTTTTACCAAGATAAGTTTCAATTGTGTGTTAAATTACATGATGTATTATTATTTATGTGTTCATTTTTATGGGTTTTTCCTATGTGTGTTGCATGTGTATTTTTATTATTATTCTGTATGAATCTGTGCATTTCCAGAATGTATGTGTCTGTTTTAAGTTTTATATATAAATTTCCGCAAGAGTTTCTATGTGTATATGTTTTAATTTTGTATATAGTTCAAAAACATTATGTGGCATAGCCCAGTTGGATGTTGGGGAGGTTACAATATGGTATCAGAGCTACAATTTTCAACACTGAGCCTAGATGGGCCGAAAAAGTTGAATTGAAGAAAAATTTCTCAGTGAATGGATTTCGAAGTGGCCAAATTTCAAGTTACAGAGCATCCATGGTAAAAATAAATAAAAATTTAGAAGCAATTGCGTGGAATTGGACAAAAACCCCAATTTTTGTTGTTAAATTCATGGGAAAATTGAGAAATTTGGCCAAGTGGTGAGATATTATTAATTTAATATTTTTTCTAGCACATTCAGACCTGGAATTGGTCGAATTTTAAGATACAGGGAAGCCATGATAGATGGAGCAAGATTAGTTGATTAAAATTCTCAATTTGTGAATTGAGTTTGGGAAAAATTCGTTCCAAGAATGTCAACAAGCAGACATTTATTGTTGCAGAGGTTGAATTGGTGTTATCAGGGTGAAATTGAACAAATTTCATAGGTACAGAATGCCTATGGTGAAAATTTGGATTTTTTTTGGCAAAAGCCCCATTTTTTGCAATGGAATTCATGAGGAATTGATGCGCATAAAAATGAATATGCGTAGGTGTGCACACAAAAAATGCATGATGCGCAGTAAAATTATTGTGATGTGTGTAAAAATAATGGTGTGTGGGTGTGCGCACTTAAATTTGGAGTTGCACAGTGAAGAGTGGTAATGCGCGGAAAATATTGGTGCGCGGGTGTGCACACTTAAATTTGGCGTTGCACGGTGCAGAGTGGTAATGCACGGAAAATATTGGCACGCGGGTGTGTGCACTTAAATTTGGCACTGCATGGTGCAGAGCGGTAATGAACATAAAGTTTTGGCACGCGAGTGTGCGCACTTAAATTTTGCGTTGCGTGGTGCAAAGTGGTAATGCGTGGAAAATATTGATGTGCAAGAGTGCACACTTAAATTTGGCATTGCACGATGCAGAGTGGTAATGCACATAAAATATTGGTGCATGGGTGTGTGCACTTAAATTTGGTGTTGCACGGTGCAGAGTGGTAATGCACGAAAACTATTGCCAAGGGGTGTGCACACTTAAATTTGGCATTGCATGGTGCAGAGTGGTAATGCATGAAAAATAATGGTGCCGGGATGTCCGCACTAAATTTAGCACTGTGCGGTGTGGATTGCGTGTGTGCATGCTTAATATTGGCACGTGTGGTGTGCGCAGTATTGGCAGAACGCAAATAAATTTTGTTGGTGTGCACACAATGTGGGTATATTCCTGTTGTCAGAATAGGGGCAGACCCAGGGTTCAACGCTTCAACAGTGCACCAACAAAACCCTAATTACCGGCCCTTTCGGCAACACCTACGAAGCAGATGAAGTCTCACCTGAGGTAGAGGTAGGGGGGTTGCAATACTCAGGTGTCTACAACCAGGTTGGGACACAGATTTGTGACTACAATACTTAAGAAAGCACTTAAACAACAATATGTATTAGTTTCTTGAATCTCATTCATATCGCAGATTAAACCCTTATTACAGATCAATGCAGTAACCATAAAGATCAAGTACTTCCATTCACTCAGGACATAGAATTAGATTGGATCTAGCATTCATTTATATTTAATACCATCAAGAACTAAGCAATGACATTAGATGCATTCATCATACATTATAAAAACAACACTAAGCAGATAAACACATAAACAACATCGCACAAAGCACATCAAGACACATGATATACGTGGTTCACCCGAGTGTGGGGCTATGTCCACCAAATTCTTCTTCTTCTTTATTAGTCTTCAATCTTCTTACATTCATCTTCTCCCGTGCACAAATCCACAGAGCCAAACTCTGCAGAGGCCATGAGATATGCGTGTTGCACATTAGATCCTCCTTCCCAAAATCAGTTCAAGGCACAGAGCCAACTCCTTACTATCACAGAGCCTTACTAACATATCATACACATAGCCAATCAACCAAATCTCTTACATTTCTTGCACTAAGCTTCTACTACTTTCTACATTACATTCCTTCCTATATATACTTTTACAAAAAGGCCTAAATATGGGTAAAACCATGGGCTAACATCCCATAACCCATTACATAAACCCTAGTAAACCCTTTGCTTAGTCCACAATCCCGCAAAATAAGTGAGATCCCGTGATCTCAGCTCTGCCTGGGTGCTCCATCTTCGACTAGCCTGTCGAAGTCCCAAAAGTGGTCAAACATGACCAATGTTTCTTCAAAACTTGGTCAAGGGCCAACAGGCCCCCAACAGTCACATGTGACTCATCCCGAGTCACTCAGATATGGGTAACTCTTTTTCAAAGGCCTCGAGCTTAGCTCGAGCTACCTTGACTTGCTGCTTCACTAGATCCTCCTGCTCAACAAACTGCTGAATCAGTTGCTCTGTAACATGCCCTTCCAGGCGTTGTTCCACTGTCGCAAACACTTGGTCTAGTTGTGAGCCTTGTCCTTCAATCTCTTCAAAAATCATGCAGGCTTCGTCTTGCACCTGTTGTAATCTCTGTGTAACCTCCATGAATTTTCTCTGGATGGCAGTAATCTGCTGCTAGACTGCACACTACTCCTGTGATCTCTTCATTTTATCATTTGTAATGAGTGACTTCATCTGCGCTTGCACCGTGGATGCCTGCTATTGCGCCTCCTGGAGACGTGCTTCCAGTTTCCTTAGCTCCGGATCTTCTGCGAGGCGTTCGTAGGTCTATGAAATATGATTACTTAATTTCTTACATTCAGATGTGAGTGCCTTGATCCTTCCAACTACGCTCCTAGCGACTTCCTCCCTCTGATCACGCACTTCTTATGGAGTGCTCGCTTGGAGTTATAACTCTGTTACTCTCGCTTGAAGTCGTTGAATGGCCTTAGTGAGCTTCCCCACTTGAATATCAGTTGAATCTTCTTCTTCCTGTGCCAAGCCTAGCACAGAGCGAAGTGATTTAGTCACTGCCTCTTTTATCACAGTCTGCTCTGCGAGCAGTTGGTATTTTTCTTTCTATACCTTTCGAACATCTCCCGAATTTTATATTTCTCCTTCTGCACAACTCTAAGTTGCTCTAAGACTTCCTCTTTTTCTTGCTTCAAGGCTTCTATAGGCTTCTCCTTTTCTTCTTGGGATCGCTGAAGTCGAGCCTCTGTTGCATCTACTAATATTCGTAATTGGGCGAGCTCATCCCCCAATTATGAAATTTTCGACGAAGAAAGCCTAGTAGGTATTGCGCGGCTCGAATGGATGGCTTGTTGTATCTCCTTCAGCTCCTTCTCTATTCTTTCATACAACATCTCCTGCTTTGCTCCATAGCGCTGCAAGATATCCTTTGAAGCATCCTCCACAACTGTGATGATTAGATCAGCATTGTCCTTTGTGAGCATGGACTTCATCTTGGGCTTACTGGCGCACATCTTCTTTCTTGATGAGGTTTTTTGTGGAGAAACCTTCCGCTTCTTCGATGTTTTGGCCTCTGTAGGGGGATCCTTCAGCGGTGTAACTTCAACTTTGTCTTGCTTTTCTCCTTCTTCCCCTCCTTCTTTTGGATTCACTTCACCTCCTCCTCCTCCTGTGGGTGAGTCAGGCCTACTTTCCTTTGAGTTGTTGTCCTCATCATCAGTTTCTGTGTTCTATACTTCCTCCTTTTTCTTATTTTTCTTCACGTTGCTCTGCCTGGCATGCTCGACCTGGGTGACCAAAAGGATTCCAATGATGTCAGGGTCAACGAGTTCTGCATATTCCACTGGTACAAGGAACTATGCTGACCATTCTTTGGTGATCTCATCCATATCTTCGTTGGTTATCTTATAATAGGACTACAAGTCCACCTTACTCTCATCCATGTGCGTAGTGATGTAGATAAAGTGTCGATATGTGTGGAACTTCACTAGCAGTCTATACTGGTGCAATGTATTCTGTGTCATGCATGGAAATTCCTTAATATCACACTTTAGATGCTGGTAGTAAGCATGGAAGACAGTGTTCGACTGCCACTGCTTCGACATATCATTTGTATACCACAAGGTGGAGAACCTTGCGGCCAAAGGCTCCGATGGCTCAACTTCTGGAAATGTCGCTCCTTCCGGCATATTCCAAGTGAAAAATGCGATCAGTACCAGTAACCAACTGAAATGAAATTCATAGCCTTGATCCTGCACTTCACGACAGTCCTTCTCCAGCTCGTTGACGAGGTATCTCGCCCAGTTCATTTGCATCCCATCCATGCACTTTCTTGCGAGGTCTACTATGAATCTAGTGACTTGCATGGGATGATTCTTTCTGACGAGATTTCCAACTATAAGCTGACAAGCTAGGCACATTGCGCCATCTTGGATGGAGGATACCTTGTAGCCTTGCTTTCCCTTCTCTAAATCGCCATAATCCTCCTTTATGCACTGTGCCAGGGATTGATCTGAAGTCTTCCCTGGGTAGAACTATTGAGGGTCTGGTCCCTACATGTTCAGTCCTGTGATGAGGTGGATCAATGCTAGATCCACAGTGACACACCTATCGAGCCATAGATATCCTCCATGATATCACAATAGGAGGCGTTTAACGCAGGCGTTAGCCTCCTGATGTCGACCAAAGTGAGGGATCTTCATCACATTTAGTGTCGTTGATTCACGAGATCCTTAATCCACAGATGGGAGACTATGCGCAGCTTCTTCCCAGTCATATTCATCAAATACCTATGTGGCACGAGCATCACGTATTTCTTCCTGTCTCTGAGGTTAAAGTCATTGTTCTTCAGAGTTGGGATGCATCCTAACTGGGGCCCAACTATGCGTATCCCCTTTGGGATGTATGTAGTGATCAATGTGTACTCAAATCCATGTGGGATACTATTGCGGTTAACCATGCTAGCCAAAGGAAGTATATAATTTGGCAAGACCGATGAGATCTACTTCATGTTAGCTAGATCATCGTGGTGCTTGCTTCACTTCTCAGTAGTACGGCTGGAATGACGTCCAGTCGAGGGGGATGCTTGCAATCCTCCAGTCGACGACACCTATATTCCTACAGACATAACTCTCTCAGCCATGAGATCCATGAGAATCTCCTCCAAAGACTTCTCTAACATGATATGTTCGCCCGACATTCACACTTGTAATCAAATAGATCGGGTCGATGAATGGACAAGCGAGGTAATCAAACAGATGGCGAGGTCTAGAAATCACAACGCGATATGAAATTGATTCTCTGATAGCTCAAATAATCACAGGTGGAAAAAATTGGTCCCGACAAAACGTCCGACGGGTTAAATAAGCAAGTTTTGTAACAAATTCCTCCAACAAGCATGAATGCTTCAATCAATACGAATCAATTTGTTATGGCGTGGTCTCAATGGTCCAATGACGGTCTTTCCATAAATAACTGTGTTTCTAGTCATTCCGAAGCATTATTCAAATGGTCGGGGTGCCTCCAACGGTCATATTGCTTCGTCGTGGCGAAGTCCCATTCTGCGTGGTTCTGCTATTTTGGCGAGGTTCAACTTCTGCAGATCTGCCTCCTGCAAAGTCTTTTCTGGAGCCTCTTATATTTTTTCTAACTTGGATTTCTTCTTACTGAGCTTCCTTGCCTTCTTCCCCATGATATGAGTCTTTGGATTCCTCTTTCCATTCTTATTCTTATCTTTTTGTAGCATAGTGACTTCGCGCTACTGATGTTCTTTCAAAGGGTTCAAAGGTAATACCTCTTTGCTTACTAGGTCCTGGGTGGACATACTTTCTTCTTACATGGATAGATCCTGCAAACCTTCTTGTGTTCTTTCAAATTTGACAGCTAATTCTCTTTCCCTTTGTTGCTTCAAATTATCCTCTTGTTCTTCTATTAGTCACTCTATTTTTCTAATTATGAGGTTCCTTAGTTCTTGATTTTTCTTTTCTGTAGCTTCTTCCTCTACTTTCCTTCTGATCTGATCCTACTCAATCTAAGTCTTTCCTAACAAAAGTGGAAAAGGGGCGTTGTTCCCAATAAAATTAATGAATTCAAACTCTTCTTCAGTCAATTTTTCATGAGCGATCATAGGTATGTTAGTAACTCTTCCACACAGCGTTATCATCTTTCCTTTAAACAAGCCTATCCTTCCCAATGAAGGTATCATAGCAGGATTTCCCAAAATTTCCCAAGTTCTTTCTGGCATAATGTTCAAATGTGTTTCTTCATCCAATACACAATCTATGTCGAAGTCTTCTATTCTTGTGACTATGCGCTATTTTTCTTTCAAGATCTCTGATAAACTGGCATCCTTGTGGTCATCCATTTCTTATTTTAACTGTACTAACATAGTCTGAGATTTCAATGATTCTTTCTCTTTCTGATTTTCTAACATATCCTTAGTCTCTTGACCTTATTTATAGTGTTCTTGTCTCATGTTCATCTTTTCAACTTTATCAATCATCCTTGGGCAATCCTCAATCTCATGACCAATAAATTTACAACAAAGACAAATAGGACATGTACTAGGGAATTCCTTAGCAAGATGTTCCGATCTTCTGCAATTATAACATAGTGTTATTCCTCTCTTTATTTTAAATGATCCCCAACCTTTCCTGTACTGCGCACTGGGATCACGGTGTTGGATCTGCAATCTGCAAAAATTCTTTCTAGGTTCCTGCATCCACTTATTAGTCTAAAAATTCTTTCTATGCATAGGAATAACATATTTTTCTCTATTTCTATCAAATTTATTCAGATCAACTCTTTCTTCTAACTGTGCCCTAACATTCAGGCTAGGACATAATCTATCAAACATACCTAGATTCATACTTTTGAAGTAAAAATTTCCACTTATCTTACCGTTACCAGAGTAAAAAGATTTAAGATCTTACCTCTTTTCTTCAGATCCAGTTTCTTTCTTATCACAGAGCTTCGGAAGTCAAGTAGAATACTGTGCACTACAACAACAGATATACGCACAAATATTTCTGTTTTCTTTGGTTCCCAACAATCACAGTTTCAAGTGCTGACAACAGAACCATTTGTTGGCACAGGGGCAGACCTAGGGTTCAACTCTTACAATGCACCAACAAGACCCTAACTACCGGTCCTTTCGGCAACACCTACGAAGCAAATGAATTCTCACCTGAGGTAGAGGCAAGGGGGGTTGCAGGACTCAAGTGTCTACAACCAGGCTAGGACACCGATCTATGATTACAATACTTAACAGGGCACTTAGACAACAATATGCATTAGTTTCTTGAATCTCATTCACATCGCAGATTAAACCCTTATTACAAATCAACACAGTAACCATAAAGATCAAGTACTTCCATTCACTTAGCACATAACATCAACTTGGATCTAACATTCATTTATATTTAATACCATCAAGCACTAAGAAATGACATCAGATGCATTCATCATACATTATAACAACAACACTAAGCAGATAAACAAATTAACAACATCACACAAAGCACATCAAGACATAGGATATACATGGTTCACCCCAATGTGGGGCTACGTCCACCAACTTCTTCTTCTTCTTTATTAGTCTTCAATCTTCTTACATTCATTTGCTCCTGTGCATAAATCCATAGAGCCAAACTCCCTAGAGGACAGGATATCTGTGCGCTGCGCACCATATCCTCCTTCCCAAAATTAGGTCAAGGCATACATCGAACTCCTTACTATCACAGAGCCTTACTAACATATCATGCACATAGCCAATCAACCAAATCTCTTACATTGCTTGC
>JZKD02S2329334.1:0-14132 GCA_000966675.3 Picea glauca
ATACAAGTCTCTTCATTTATTTATCTCATCACCATTTTCACATATTCACTTTGCTAGTCGGACATCATAAGGGACCCACAGAATCCCCATCATTCTAGATGCTTGCAGAATCTCCCTCTTATTCTAGGAGGAGTTCCTAGTATTTCCAACTCACTGGCTCAACCATCTAGCACACCTTTGAGTGCCACTATTTTGGGATAAGCTTTGTTTGGTTCCACCTTACTTGGGTCCAATTCCCAAGGCCATCCATCCACTATCTCTCCTTCACAAGGAGGCAGAGGGAAAATTTCTTCCCAAGGGAGAAGTACAACCCCACCAAACCCCCCTCAAGGGTCAGGTCCACTACCTACTCACACCATGGCTGGAACTAATCCTCCACCACCACCCCCTATGCTATATTTGGCATCCCTCAACATCCTTTATTTGAGTAAAATCACAAATGACCCTATATTGCATGACCCCACATGGCCCAATATGCCTACCAAACTACCTTCAGACATTCCCAAATTTGAAGGAAAATCGGGGGAAGATCCCACCAACCATGTCATGACCTTCCACTTATGGTTCTCTTCAAACAACATCATGGATGACTCTATCCGCTTAAGGTTATTTCAGTGCACACTCACTGGTCCATCAACCAAATGGTATGTGGACGAAAAATTAGGGACCCACAAGACTTTTGAATACTTGGCCAAAGCATTTTTTTCCTTCTTTCAACTACGATTTTGTCATGACATTGGTCTAGAACTTCTCTCTGAGTGAAAACAAACCTTGGCTACACACATTTTTGACCACATTCATGAATGGCATTGGCGACGTAGTTTATGAAAAGTAGAAACCACTAAAGAACAATGTCTTGATTGGTTTCTCAAATCACTCGTCTCTATCCTTGCCAAATATGTGGCATCCACCTTCCCCCAAACTAAAGAGGAATCCAACAGTAAGGCTGAACATTACAACCTCATTTATGCTCAATCATGTTACTTATACACGGTAATACCTGATGCATCGCGACTCATACCATTCGACCAAGACAAACCTGGGATTTCTCACGCAGTAGATGGATTGATTGGTACCACAACACAACACAATATGTATATCAAACCACCACCTATGTATGGTACACCCCAATATCAGCTGATATATGGAAGGTCATATTATTACCCTCCTCCCCTTTACCAACAACCGTATCTTGTTTTTTTCCCTCCACCCATGAGTGGACCCTTGTCGGCACCCATCATGTGTCTGGATTCTCAACCAAGTTCAGGTACCCCTTCTACCTCAGCTTATAACCTGGGCACTAGTGAAAGCGCTATGCCTTCCTATACACCCTACAGATCGTTGCCACAAAAAAATATGTATTTCCCATTTCCTTGTCCTCCACAACCAGTTTCTCCTCCACATGGACAACCACACACAGGTGTTAACTTTGTTCATCCCTCTCCCATTAAAAAATTTCATACTTTTTAACAGTTGAATACAAAAAATCCAACTCATCATTTGAATAATGCCAAAAATAAAGGGAAAACCTGAAACAATAATATCCCAGGACTAGGAGGAAATAACTCCCAACAAAACCAACCTGTTGGGGGAAACTAGAATTAGGGTAACCAAAACCCCCAAGGGGACAATTAAAAAAAATGCCAAGGGAGGAACAATAATAACAACCTCTAGACAAACTTCCCTTGTGCTCTTTGTAGTGAGCATGGCCATTACACTCCCCATTGCCCCCAAATTGTCGACTTCAAATGGATGAAAGATTCCATGAATGTGCCACATCCTCCAGTGTCGCTTGCCCCTTAGAAGGCCCCACAACATTATTTTCAACAACCACCCTTGACCATGTTGCAAAACACTATTCCACACCAATGTGTGATGAATACCCAACAGGAAATGCATCCTACCCCACCACAAATAGGACAATATCAAAACAATGGAAATTTGGTGGTGTTAGCGATATTTCTTGAAGGGGGTTAGAATGCGAAAGAAAGGGTTAAAAAAACCCATTTGTCCTAAGTTTTGGTGCGAATGCACCCGCGTTAAACGAAAATCAAGTTTGAACGGTTGGGATTCGCGCGCCCGGATCAACAGCGCACGTCGGATTCCAGACCCCCCTTTCCTTTCTACCTTTAAGTGGGGGGGGGGTCTGGAGTCGGGGGCGCACCTCTCCAATGGCCCAGATCAGCGCGCCCAGATCAATGGCGATGAAGACCATTCCGGACCCCCCCCCGCCTTTCTACCTTTAAGCGAGGGGGAGGGGGTGGTCCGAAATCGAGGATGTAGCTTTCTGACGGCCTGGATCGACGCGCCTAGATCAACAGTGCTTGAACAGCCCCACCTTTCTCAGTTGCTCCATGATTAGCCAGCGTGGGCCACTCCCCTGTCTTGTCGTCTTCCTTCCCGCCTTTCCCCTGCTGCCGTGTGTCATCCATCCGCCCCCTCTCTTTGGTCTACGTGATCTTCCCTTTTTCTCATCATCCACTCGTTACTTACCACGTGTCCCTTTCCCTCCACGTCAGCATCCCACCAAAAGGTGGGTCCATTATCTTCCATCTTACTTTCCTCTGCCTAATGTCTTCCGCCATGACTCATCCCCTATCGCCCTTCCACACCTCGCCACTTCTTCCTCATTCTCGTAATCCGACGCCACCACCCCTGTCATGTGCCCCATCCTTCGCGCTGGCCTCTACGCCTATCCGTTGCAGCCGATCTGTTATTCCAGGTGGCAGCGCGAGGAGTCTTCCTCATCCCGAGGTGCTGAGTTGGCCAGATCGTCCTCAATCTCAAGAAGCAGTTATTGAAGCGGTTGGTGGTGGTTATATATCATCTCCGTCATAATGGGGACGTCCTGCAGTAAATTAAAGGCACGTCGATTCGTCGATGTAACTGTCAGAAGATCGATCATGTCTGCCATAAGTTGCACGATTATTCAAAGATTGCGGCTGCAGAGTGTCAGAATCCATGCAGACGCAAAGCTTTCAATGCAGTTTCTTGGTTCTGTTGTTGTTGTTGTTTTGAGTATATGTAGGCATTTTTCCATTTTTGTATTTATCGATGGTAGAGCTTAGCTCCCGACTATAAAGTTTCAGCAAACATTCTGGTTTCCTGGTTATGCCTCTGTGATTGAGATTTCTTGGTTTATAACAAATAGTTCTCCTTTTTCCCTCTATGTTTCGTCTCGTGCCAGAGAGTTAACAGTTGAATGGTTCACGTGGATTGTTGCAGTTATGTTATGATAAAAGGTTTGTTGTGACATTTTTGTATTCTCTGGCTTCCTGTGTTTGAATATAAAGAGACTTTGTGTTTGAATACTTTCTTTCTCCAGTCTGTTACGAACTTGATGTTTATGATAGATCCTCGCACTCTCCTTATGCAAGTCTTCCACCTACTCACCCTTTTACTGCAACCCATTGTTTGGAGTTTATCAAGACCTCACTCATTCATGCATACCCGGCCTGGTTTCAGCGTTGAGACGGTATTGTCCTGATTTTTCCTCCATTTGATCACCCTTTAAACAAATCGTGACATTAAACTAATGGGCGTCGGGCTCTGCTCCTGCAAGCAATCCAGGAGTGACCTCCGATAGCCAACATTTCTGGCGTCATTTCCGGGGATGAAGTTGAATATTTTCCCCAGGATTGAACGACAAAGATTAAGATGATTCTGAAGGTGCATCAGATATCAGGACTTGAAGATTTCTATTGTGCACCTGGCGACTCCACTGTGACGACTCCGCTGGGGAGAACCTGTTCTATCAATTGTGGCTTCGAGAGGCATACACACGAGGTCTAATCCACATTTTCCTTTAGCTACACCAGAAGAAGACTTGGAAGCGGTGTGCAGAAAGGGAAAGAGCTCTACAAAAGGAGTTTCCATTGCTAAAAAAGGTAATACGCCATCCCCTTCTGTGAAAACTCCATTTTCTTATTCTCAGCTTCCTAGTCATACTTCCTCTGAGGTTTCCCATTTTCTGAACTTCAGGAGTGTTCCTGCTGAGTTTTCTCCTTCTAGTCTAGTATCAGAGGGAGAAATCCTTGTCACTCCCCCCTCAGGAGGTTTCACTTCTCCTCCTCTTATTACTACTGCTGCACAGATAGAAACACCTGCACATTCGGGCCCCTTAGGCCTCTCTCTATTTTCCCCGTCGTCCCCTTCTAGGACCTCTTTGCATTCATCTCCTGTTCACACTCCTCCTCCCAACTCTCCTCTTCCTAACATCCCTATGGCTGGTGCTAATCCCCCTTTGAACCGAATGGATGCCATAGTCACTGCTAGATATGCTCCTTTAGTCCTACCCCATCCTATGAATCCTCTCCCTACTAGAGACTACTTGAAGTACATGCCCAAGTTCACCGGAGAAGGGGACGTAACTGCAGAAGAGAACTTGGTTGCTTTTTACAGTTATGCAGATAACCTAAACATTGAAAATGAAGATGTCTGGATGAGAGTCTTTGTCCAGAGCTTGGATGGTGAGGTTAGAAAGTGGTTTAGGGGATTGGCCCCTGGGTCTATTGCTGGTATTGAAGCCCTGGATAATGTTTTCCTGAGGCAGTGGGGAGATAGGAAAGATTACATTTATTATATGATAGAGTTTGGGTCCCTTAAGAAGCAGGAAGGAGAATCTATCTCTGAATTCTCCAAAAGATTCAATAAGATGTATAACAAGATTCCTGCAGAAATAAAGCCTTCAGAAGCCTCTGCTCAAATTTCATATGCTAGTGCATTCGACCCTGACTTCTGTCTCATATTAAGAGAAAGAAGAGCCACCTCTTTAGCTCAGATGCAAGATGCAACTATAGAAGTGGAATCCAACATGTTAGCAGCTGACAGACTGAGAAACCAAGCCGACACAAATAGAAGAAAGGAAAAGTCGGAAGCTTCAACTTCTAGACCATCATTGTCCCACCCTCAAGTAAATGAGTTGGCCCAAGTAATGAACTTTCTTAAAGAAAAGGTGGAGAGATTGAAGGTGGAAAGGAGGCAGATGTATAAGGGCCCTCAGAACACCGAAAATAAGGGAGGTTTCAGGAGACCAAACAATTTTTCTCCTCCAACTATGCACAAAGAAAAGGAAAGAGACAGAGACAACCAAAGAATTCAGGCTCCCTTCCAGAACAATTTTGTAGTTGATGAAGAAGAAAGAGAAACAGATGGGCCTGAGCCTAAAATCCACTCTGTAGAAGTCACTCCTCCTTTCCCCCATCTAACTCAGTCATCATACGAGGAGTCTCTCATGAATAGTCATCTAAATGAATTGAGTAAAGGAGACAAAGCTGGTGGTGGCCGAGGCAGGTATAACCTGAGATCTGACAAAAGGGCAGCAGCACCTGATATTCTTGAGCCATCCACGAGAGCAGAGAAGCCTGATGATGAGGTAGCAGACAACCACAAAAGTAAGAAGGCCCAACCCCTCTCTCCCATTGTCCAAAATCATGCTCCTGAAATTGAAGAAGTTCCAAAGCCTACATCTTCCTTTAATTTTGAGCATGAGATTCAAAAGATCAGAATCCCTGTGCCCCTCACTGAGTTAATCAAACATGAAGAATTCAAAAAGCGCTTCTTTGACCTTTTGAAATCTGAAACCTCCAGCCCTTCCACTGACTTCATAAACCTCCAAGATGAAAGGCCTGCAGTGGTCCTAGGTCCCATGGTAGAAGACAGAGATGATTCGTCCCCTCCCTTATACACCTCCCTGAACATACATGACAAAGTGCTGCATAATTGCTTAATGGATTTAGGGGCCTCCCACAACCTCATGCCTAAAGCCATCATGGAAGAGCTAGGATTAGAAGTCACAAGAGCCTATCATGACCTCTATTCCTTTGACTCCAGGAGGGTACAATGTTTGGGAGTCATTAAGGACCTGGTAGTTTCCTTGTTTCAGCTGCCCATGAAAAGTATGGTCATGGATATAGTGGTAGCTGATGTTCCCCCCAAGTTTGGCATGCTGTTGTCAAGGTCTTGTATTAAGAGACTTGGAGGGACGTTACAGATGGATCTCACGTATGCCACCATACTGGTCTTTGGGGGGGAACATAGGAGATTGTACAGAGAAGCTCAGCTAGCCTACATTGTCAGTGATGAAGCAAACCCCACTAATCATCCCATCTATTCCTTAGACACTGACTTAGGATCTAGCTTGTTGCAGGTCGCTGATGAGATTCCCGAGCCCCCTTTGCAAATCAGAAAGCATCCCACTATCAATCCAGAGTTTCCCCCTCCAACCACCTCTGTTTGGAAGATGTTCTTCGATGGTGCTTCTTCCAGTATAGGTGCAGGTGCCGGAGTGGTATTCAAATCCCCTTCTCAGGAAACCGTATCACTGTCATACAAGCTATAATTTGAAGTCACCAACAATGTGGCAGAGTATGAAGCTCTGGTCCTGGGATTAAGGGCTGCAAAGGAAATGGGAATCAGGGAGGTGGATGTGTTTGGAGATGCAGAATTGATCGTCCAGCAGGTGAAAAAGGTTTATCAAGCCAAGCACCCTCGTCTCAAGAATTACAGGAACGAGGTATGGGATCTTATAGACAGTTTCTTCCTAGCTTTCAACATCTCTTTCATTCCAAGGGAAGAAAATGCTCCAACCGATTTTCTAGCTTTCTCGGCTAGTTTGTTCGAAGCTCCTGCGCTGCCCACTAACAGATCAGAGGTGGAAATAAGATACAGACCCTCTGTACCGGACAATGTCAAACATTGGAAGGTGTTCAAGGATGATCAGGAGATCGAAAAGTTTCTCCAATTGGTGGATGACTTTTCTGCATTACACATAGATGAAGACCCTGACATGGAAGGTGACAACCACCCTGGGGAGTTTATGAATGAAATTGCCAACCACCAGATTATTCAACCGCCGAGCAATCATATACCAAAAGGTCTGATCCCATTAGAAATATTATTCGATGGGAATGATGTGGCGATAAAGGGTAGAGTTTCAGGTGATGAAGCTGATACGACTGAGTGCAACATAGGCACACCAGAGGAGCCCAAGTTTGTCAAGCTGTCGAGGAGTTTGACCGAGGAGTAGAGGATCGGATATACTAATTTACTGAGGGAGTTTGCTGACGTGTTCGCGTGGACCTACGAAGACCTCAAGACATACGACACGTCAGTCATTGAGCACAAGATTCCGCTGAAAGAGGAGGCTAGACCTTTCAAGAAAAAGCTGAGATAGATAAATCCTACGCTGCTACTTGTCATGGAGAGGGAGGTGAAAAAGCTGCTGGATGCCCAAATCATTGTCCCCTTGAGATACTCTGACTGGGTAGCCAATTTGGTCCCAGTAAGGAAGAAGAGCGAAGAAATCAAACTTTGTGTCGATTTCAGGAACCTGAACAGGAGTTCAAGGAAGGACAATTATCCCCTACCCAACATGGAACATTTACTACAGAAGGTCACTGGTGCATCTAGGATATCTATGATTGATGGATTTTCTGGCTATAATCAGATATCCATCATGCCTGAAGACAGAGAAAAGATAGCCTTCACCACTCCGTGGGGCACATTCATGTATGCTAAGATGCCATTCGGGTTGATGAACGCAGGAGCAACGTTTCAACGAGCCATGGACATAGCCTTCATCGGGGAGAAAGATAAGTTCATGGTGATTTACTTAGATGACATAACAATCTTCTCCAAGACTGATAAAGAACACCACTGCCACTTGAAGAAGGTTTTCCTGAAGTGTCGCAGGTTTGGCCTTTCCCCGAATCCCAAGAAATCATTGTTTGCTATGCAAGAAGGGAAACTATTAGGCCATATAGTCTCAGCAGAGGGAGTGAGAATCGATCCTGACAGGGTAGAAGCAATCCAGGCCCTGTCACTTCCCAGATCCAAAAAGGAGGTCCAAGCATTTTTGGGAAGGATTAATTTCCTGAGGAGGTTTGTTTCAAATTTTGCTGAATTAGTGAAACATATCACGGCCATGCTCAGGAAGGGCCATGAAATAAGATGGACTGCTGAACCCAGAGAGTCTTTTGTCCAAATAAAGAAGGCATTGACTGAAGCACCTGTGCTAGTCAGTCCCGATTATTCCAAAGACTTTCTGATATTTTCTTTTGCTTCCTGTGATACAATAGCGGGAGTTCTATTGCAGAAAAATGATCAAGGGCAAGAACAACCTATTGCCTTCTTTAGTAGGGCACTAAGAGATGCAGAGCTCCGGTACGAGATCATGGAAAAACAGGCTTATGCCTTGGTGAAAGCTCTCAAAGCTTTCAGAGTTTATGTCTTGCATTCAAAGATCATTGCATATGTCCCTTCAGCTTCTGTGAAGGACATCCTTATACAGCCTGACATAGATGGAAGAAGAGGCAAATGGATCGCCAAGATCCTAGAATTTGATCTGGAGATGAAGACCACCAGGATGATAAAAGGGCAAGGTTTAGCCAAGTTGCTGGCTGAGTCAAATTGCAGGGCCTTGGGAATCAATTTCATCAATGAGCAAGCTGAGTCATCCAGTGGGAATTCCCAAAGCAGCATACCACTAGAAGCATGTCCCTGGTACAAAGATATTTTGTACTTTCTGCAGGAATTAAGGCCTCCTGATGGATTGGGGAAAAGTAAAGCCAGAGCCTTAAAGCTCAAAGCGGTCAGGTATTGCCTCATTGGCCAAACCTTGTATTGGCAAGACCCTTTGGGGGTATTACTAAGAATTCTGGACACGTGTAGGCCCATAGAGTTATTTTTGACTTCCATAGTAGTCTCTGTGGAGGTCATTATTTTTGGAAGACCACAACTCACAAGATCCTTCGAGATGGATATTACTGGCCCACCTTATTTCCTGATGTCTGCAGGGAAATTAGAGCTTGCATCAAATGCCAGAAATTCTCAGGGAAGCAACAGCTCAAATCCCTGCCATTGAAACCTGTGGTGGTCTCAGTACCCTTTCAACAGTGGGGATTAGACTTTATCGGGGAAATTCATCCTCCTTCGAGTGGCCAACATCGCTGGATTCTGACAACAACTGACTACTTCACTAAATGGATAGAGGTTGTCCCTACCAGAAGCACTTCTCACAAAGTAATCATCGGCTTCCTGGAAGACATCATAGCTAGATTTGGCTGCCCTAGAAAAATTGTCACTGACAATGCTTCTCCATTTCGGTCTGAGCCTCTGATCAAATTTTGTGAACAATTTGGGATTTCACTGATTCACTCCACTCCCTACTATCCTCAGGGAAACAGGCTGGCGGAGTCCTCCAATAAAAGCTTAATCAAGCTTATCAAGAAGCTATTGGAGGATAACAAAAGGGCCTGGGACTCAAAGCTCAAATTTTCTCTTTGGGATGATCGGGTGACAACAAAGAAATCACTGGGCATCTCACCTTTCCAGCTGGTTTATGGAATAGAGGCCGTTTTCCCCACTCAAATCGCCTTACCTGTGGAAAATCTCCTCCAGGGTTATGAGGGAGAACCTAACCATATGCTCAGAAGAATCCATCAGATGGTGGAAGTGCAGCAGATCAAAGAATAGGTCCTGGACAGATCTTACAATCATCAACAGAAAATCAAGCAAGCTTTTGACAGGAAGAGCAAAAAGAAGGAATTTGAGCAGGGTGATCTAGTGCTCAAATGGGATGCACCCAGGTCGGAAAAGGGCAAACACAGTAAATTTGATGCCCTCTGGTTCGGGCCTTTCAAGATCCTTGAGGTGTTTTCAAACAACACTTACAAGTTGCAGGATCTGGAAGGCAATGAAGTTTTTAGTGGCCCAGTCAATGGGCATTTCTTAAAGAAATGTTTTCTGTGAGCCGCAATCGGATCGTTTTGTTTTTGTTTTGTAAATATTGTTTTTGTTTTTATTCTCAGACTAATAAATGACTCCATAGCCCAAAAACAAAGGCACTAAGTCTGCAAAAGAGTTCTTAGAGCATCACAGGGACGACTCTATCCCCCATGGAGCCAAATGTTAGCGATATTTCTNTGGTCATGGATATAGTGGTAGCTGATGTTCCCCCCAAGTTTGGCATGCTGTTGTCAAGGTCTTGTATTAAGAGACTTGGAGGGACGTTACAGATGGATCTCACGTATGCCACCATCCTGGTCTTTGGGGGGGAACATAGGAGATTGTACAGAGAAGCCCAACTAGCCTACATTGTCAGTGATGAAGCAAACCCCACTAATCATCCCATCTATGCCTTAGACACTGACTTAGGATCTAGCTTGTTGCAGGTCGCTGATGAGATTCCCGAGCCCCCTTTACAAATCAGAAAGCATCCCACTATCAATCTAGAGTTTCCCCCTCCAACCACCTCTGTTTGGAAGATGTTCTTCGATGGAGCTTCTTCCAGTATAGGTGCAGGTGTCGGAGTGGTATTCAAATCCCCTTCTCAGGAAACCGTATCACTGTCATACAAGCTAGAATTTGAAGTCACCAACAATGTGGCAGAGTATGAAGCTCTGGTCCTGGGATTAAGGGCTGCAAAGGAAATGGGAATCAGGGAGGTGGCTGTGTTCGGAGATGCAGAATTGATCGTCCAGCAGGTGAAAAAGGTTTATCAAGCCAAGCACCCTCATCTCAAGAATTACAGGAACGAGGTATGGGATCTTATCGACAGTTTCTTCCTAGCTTTCAACATCTCTTTCATTCCAAGGGAAGAAAATGCTCCAGCCAATTTTCTAGCTTTCTCGGCTAGTTTGTTCGAAGCTCCTGCGCTGCCCACTGACAGATCAGAGGTGGAAATAAGATACAGACCCTCTGTACCGGACAATGTCAAACATTGAAAGGTGTTCGAGGATGATCAGGAGATCGAAAATTTTCTCCAATTGGTGGATGACTTTTCTGCATTACACATAGATGAAGACCCTGACATGGAAGGTGACAACCACCCTGGGGAGTTTATGAATGAAATTGCCAACCACCAGATTATTCAACTGCCGAGAAATCATATACCAAAAGGTCTGATCCCATTAGAAATATTGTTCGATGGGAATGATGTGGCGATAAAGGGCAGAGTTTCAGGTGATGAAGCTGATACGACTGAGTGCAACATAGGCACACCAGAGGAGCCCAAGTTTGTCAAGCTGTCGAGGAGTTTGACCGAGGAGCAGAGGATCGGATATACTAATTTACTGAGGGAGTTTGCTGACGTGTTCGCATGGACCTACGAATACCTCAAGACATACGACACGTCAGTCATTGAGCACAAGATCCCGCTGAAAGAGGAGGCTAGACCTTTCAAGAAAAAGCTGAGATAGATAAATCCTACGCTGCTACTTGTCATGGAGAGGGAGGTGAAAAAGATGCTGGATGCCCAAATCATTGTCCCCTTGAGATACTCTGACTGGGTAGCCAATTTGGTCCCAGTAAGGAAGAAGAGCGAAGAAATCAGACTTTGTGTCGATTTCAGGAACCTGAACAGGAGTTTAAGGAAGGACAATTATCCCCTGCCCAACATGGAACATATACTGCAGAAGGTCACTGGTGCATCTAGGATATCTATGATTGATGGATTTTCTAGCTATAATCAGATATCCGTCATGCCTGAAGAGAGAGAAAAGACAACCTTCACCACTCCGTGGGGCACATTCATGTATGCTAAGATGCCATTCGGGTTGATGAACGCAGGAGAAACATTTCAACGAGCCATGGACATAGCCTTCATCGGGGATAAAGATAAGTTCGTGGTGATTTACTTAGATGACATAACAGTCTTCTCCAAGACTGATAAAGAACACCACTGCCACTTGAAGAAGGTTTTCCTGAAGTGTCGCAGGTTTGGCGTTTCCCTTAATCCCAAGAAATCATTGTTTGCTATGTAAGAAGGGAAACTATTAGGCCATATAGTCTCAGCAGAGGGAGTGAGAATCGATCCTGACAGGGTAGAAGCAATCCAGGCCCCTTCACTTCCCAGATCCAAAAAGGAGGTCCAAGCATTTTTGGGAAGGATTAATTTCCTGAGGAGGTTTGTTTCAAATTTTGCTGAATTAGTGAAACATATCATGGCCATGCTCAGGAAGGGCCATGAAATAAGATGGACTACTGAACCTAGAGAGTCTTTTGTCCAAATAAAGAAGGCATTGACTGAAGCACCTGTGCTAGTCAGTCCCGATTATTCCAAAGACTTTCTAATATTTTCTTTTGCTTCCTGTGATACAATAGTGGCAGTTCTATTGCAGAAAAATGATCAAGGGAAAGAACAACCTATTGCCTTCTTTAGTAGGGCACTAAGAGATGTAGAGCTCCGGTACGAGATCATGGAAAAATAGGCTTATGCCTTGGTGAAAGCTCTCAAAGCTTTCAGAGTTTATGTCTTGCATTCAAAGATCATTGCATATGTCCCTTCATCTTCTATGAAGGACATCCTTATACAGCCTGACATAGATGGAAGAAGAGGCAAATGGATCGCCAAGATCCTAGAATTTGATCTGGAGATTAAGCCCACCAGGCTGATAAAAGGGCAAGGTTTAGCCAAGTTGCTGGCTGAGTCAAATTGCAGGGCCTTGGGAATCAATTTCATCAATGAGAAAGCTGAGTCATCCAACGGGAATTCCCAAAGCAGCATACCACTAGCAACATGTCCCTGGTACAAAGATATTTTGTACTTTCTGCAGGAATTAACGCCTCCTGATGGATTGGGGAAAAGTAAAGCCAGAGCCTTAAAGCTCAAAGCGGTCAGGTATTGCCTCATTGGCCAAACCTTGTATTGGAAAGACCCTTTGGGGGTATTACTAAGATGTCTGGACCCGCGCAGGCCCAGAGAGTTATTTTTGACTTCCATAGCAGTCTTTGTGGAGGTCATTATTTTTGGAAGACCACAACTCACAAGATCCTTCGAGATGGATATTACTGGCCCACATTATTTCCTGATGTCTGCAGGGAAATTAGAGCTTGCATCAAATGCCAGAAATTCTCAGGGAAGCAACAGCTCAAATCCTTGCCATTGAAACCTGTGGTGGTCTCAACACCCTTTCAGTAGTGGGGATTAGAATTTATCGGGGAAATTCATCCTCCTTCGAGTGGCCAACATCGATGGATTCTGACAAAAACTGACTACTTCACTAAATGGATAGAGGCTGTCCCTACCAGAAGAACTTCTCACAAAGTAATCATCGGCTTCCTGGAAGACATCATAGCTAGATTTGGCTGCCCTAGCAAAATTGTCACTGACAATGCTTCTCCATTTCGGTCTGAGCCTCTGATCAAATTTTGTGAACAATTTGGGATTTCACTGATTCACTCCACTCCCTACTATCCTCAGGGAAACGGGCCGGCGGATTCCTCAAATAAAATCTTAATCAAGCTTATCAAGAAGCTATTGGAGGATAACAAAAGGGCCTGGGACTCAAAGCTCAAATTTGCTCTTTGGGCTGATCGGGTGACAACAAAGAAATCACTGGGCATCTCACCTTTCCAGCTGGTTTATGGAATAGAGGCCGTTTTCCCCACTCAACTCGCCTTACCTGTGGACAATATCCTCCAGGGTTATGAGGGAGAACCTAACCATATTCTCAGAAGAATCCATCAGATGGTGGAAGTGCAGCAGATCAGAGAACAGGTCCTGGACAGAGCTTACAATCATCAACATAAAATCAAGCAAGCTTTTGACAGGAAGAGCAAAAAGAAGGAATTTGAGCAGGGTGATCTGGTGCTCAAATGGGATGCACCCAGGTAGGAAAAGAGAAAACACAGTAAATTTGATGCCCTCTGGTTTGGGCCTTTCAAGATCCTTGAGGTGTTTTCAAACAACACTTACAAGTTGCAGGATCTGGAAGGCAATGAATTTTTTAGTGGCCTAGTCAATGGGCATTTCTTAAAGAAATGTTTTCTGTGAGCCGCAATCAGATCGTTTTGTTTTTGTTTTGTAAATATTGTTTTTGTTTTTATTCTCAGACTAATAAATGACTCCATAGCCCAACAACAAAGGCACTAAGTCTGCAAAAGAGTTCTTAGAGCATCACAGGGATGACTCTATCCCCCATGGAGCCAAATGTTAGCGATATTTCTTACAGGGGGTTAGAATGCGAAAGAAAGGGTTAAAAAAACCCAATTTTCCTAAGTTTTGGTGCGAATGCGCCCACGTTAAACGAAAATCAAGTTTGAACGGCTGGGATTCGCACGCTCGGATCAATGGTGCACGTTGGATTTTGGACCCCCCTTGCCTTTCTACCTTTAAGTGGGGGCGGGGGGGG
>JZKD02S2329334.1:14247-32223 GCA_000966675.3 Picea glauca
GGGTCCGGAATCGAGGATGCAGCTTTCCGACGGCCTGGATCGACGCGCCCGGATCAACGGCGCTCGAACAGCCCCACCTTTCTCAGTCGCTCCATGATTAGCCAGCGTGGGCCACTCCCCTGTCTTGTCGTCTTCCTTCCCGCCTTTCCCCTGCTGCCGTGTGTCATCCATCCACCCCCCCTCTTTGGTCTACATGATCTTCCCTTTTTCTCATCATCCACTCGTTACTTACCACGTGTCCCTTTCCCTCCACATCAGCATCCCACCAAAAGGCAGGTCCATTATCTTCCATCTTCCTTCCCTCTGCCTAATGTCTTCCGCCATGACTCATCCCCTGTCGCCCTTCCACACCACGCCACTTCTTCCTCGTCCTCGTAATACGACGCCACTACCCCTGTCATGCGCCCCATCCTTCGCGCTGGCCTCTACGCCTATCCGTCGCAGCCGGTCTGTCATTCCAGGTGGCAGCGCGAGGAGTCTTCCTCATCCCAAGGTGCTGAGTTGGCCAGATCGTCTTCAATATCAAGAAGAAGTTATTGAAGTTGTTGGTGGTGGTTATATATCGTCTCCGTCATAATGGGGACGTCCTACAGTAAATTAAAGGCACGTCGATTCGCCGATGTAACTATCAGAAGATCGATCGCGTCTGCCATAAGTTGCATGATTATTCAAAGATTGTGGCTGCACAGTGTCAGAAGCCATGTAGACGCAAAGCTTTCAATGCAGTTTCTTGGTTCCACTGCTGTTGTTGTTTTGAGTATATGTAGGCATTTTTCCATTTTTGTATCTATCAATGGTAGAGCTTAGCTCCCGACTGTAAAGTTTCAGCAAACATTCTGGTTTCCTGGTTATGCCTCTGTGATTGAGATTTCTTGGTTTATAACAAATAGTTCTCCTTTTTCCATCTATGTTTCGTCTCATGCCAGAGAATTCACAGTTGAATGGTTCACGTGGATTGTTGCAGTTATGTTATGATAAAGGGTTTGTCGTGACATTTTTGTATTCTCTGGCTTCCTGTGTTTGAATATAAAGAGACTTTGTGTTTGAATAATTTCTTTCTCCAGTCTGTTACGAACTTGATGTTTATGATAGATCCTCACACTCTCCTTATGCAAGTCTTCCACCTACTCACCCTTTTACTGCAACCCACTGTTTGGATTTTATCAAGACCTCACTCGTTCATGCATACCCGGCCTGGTTTCAGCGTTGAGACGGTATTGTCCTGAGTTTTCCTCCATTTGATCACCCTTTAAACAAATCATGACATTAAACTGATGGGCGTCGGGCTCTTCTCCTGCAAGCAATCCAGGAGTGACCTCCGATAGCCAATAGGTGGATCGTAATATACTCCTTTCTAGCGAAGAAGAAATTCTTTTGCAAACATGTGGTCATAAATACAACGCACCCCCTGAAGCTACCCCCACCACCTCAAAATCAACTCTAGCTACAACCAGACAACCTTTGATGATTCCACACCCTAACACTTAACCCCCCATCTGTATCCCTCACATCGCATTATGACAGAATGTCAACAACCCTCAGGCTAAAACAACACACAATTACAGTCTGGTCGATGACTTGACTCAATATCTTACAACCATGTCTGTATTGGAAGTCCTCCAAACTTTTCGAGCTCAATGGAAATCCTTTCTTTCCTCCTTGGGGGAAGTCTACCCAATTGATACTAGACTCATCACATTTGATCTAGATTGTGGGGAACCTTGTCTCCTTGCTTTGGTATCTTTCTAGATACCAATCAAGATTAAGAACATCACGGTTCATTGGTGTATCTTTGATGAAGATGCGTCCACATGAATCATGTACAAAATTGTATGGAAAAAACTTGGCTCTCCTGAGCTAATACCATCCGCCATCACTTTAAAATCTTATGATGGTCGACCATGTTCCCCTGAAGGGATATTTTAAAATGTCCCCGTCGAACTCAGGGTCAAAACCATCCTTATCGACATTGATTTATCGATGCCCCACTCGATTAAAACATCTTTTTTGGACGTAGCTACATGTACACTATGAAGGTAGTGGCCTCTTATGTGTTTTGAACGATGATGTTCCCCCACAACGGGAAGATCATCACCATCGACCAAGTTTCACATTACGAGCCTAACCACTCCTCCAAAATCGATAACATCTTACCTCTCATCCGCACTAGTTCCGACGCATATCCACTCATGGATATGTGCCCCAAAATTTTCAAATACCCATCCTTGCTGGGGGCATACCATGGAGCACCACTGCTCATACACCCCTCAACACAAGTGTGTATCATATCTTCTAATGGAACTGAAATTGGAGATACCATTCCTCCCACTAAGTCTTCTCCACCCCTTGATGTCCCACCATTTGAAGAATCTCCCACATGAATTACCTGAGAACCCTATGACACCACTTATCCCCTATTTCACCCTTCCCTAAGGGAAAATCCCGGTTTGGGAAACAATCCCCCAAGACATTACTCAAATTCCCTTATTCTACCCCCCACTGGGAGTACAATATTTTTAGGTAGCTACAACGTTTACCCTTCCCAACATTGTTCTCGTCATTCCGATATGGTATCTACACCCACCCGCGATGGTTCCTCAATCATCCCTCCCTCCCCAATAAGAAGGAATCCTGATGTAGATTCTAGTACTAACTCCAACCACACCACCCTCACCCCCAATCACCAGTGCCACCTCTATGGCTGAGGGAATATGGAAGAAGAAAGAGTCCATCACTCCACTTCCTCCCTGAGTTCAACCTCCTTGCACACTCTGTGAAAGAGAGGGACACCCCACTAATTGATGTCCTTCTCTTCTTGAGTTACGCAATCTGATCCAATTCCCTTGAGAAACTACATTTCTCATTGCTTCACTAAGTGTTGGCCCTTGACCAATCTTTGAGGATCCTTGGTCATGTTTGACCTATTTTTGGGACTTCGACAGGCTGTCGAAGGTGGAGCGCAAGACAAAGAAGAGATCGTGGGATCTCGGCCCCTTTTTAGGGCCTTTTTTGGTTTTGGGCTTATGTAATGGGTATGGGGATGTCGGCCCATGGATTTACCCATGCTTAGGCCTATTTTTTAATGTATAAATAGAAGTCTAGGCGATGTAAGAAGTAGTGTGAATAATGACTAGTAGTGACTAGTTTGTTCCAAGTGTGCTAAGTGTTGAGTGTTAATTTCTTTGTGCATACTGTGTGATACTTGCAGAGCTAAGTGCAAGTGATTGTAAGAGACTGTGGAAGGCTTTGTGATATAACTCAAGGAAGGAGGATCTATCGAGGTGCACAGATCTCCTGTCCTCTACAGAGTTGATTTTGAGGATTTGTTCATGTAAGAAGATTGAAAGAAGATAATAAAGAAGACGAAGAGTGGTGGATGTAGCCCTAGGATGGGGGTGAACCACGTATACCCTGTGTTGTGAATTCTTTTTTATTTTGGTTGTTCTTTTGTTTATGTGATTCAATGCTTAGTGTGATGTTAGATGATAGATGAATCTGATATGATAGTTTAGTGCTAAATAATGTGAATGAATGCTAGATCTCATCTCTATTTGTATGCTCAGTGCTTGAATCTATTGGATCTGTGTGAGTATTGCACCGATCTGTTGTTAGGGTTTAGTTGCGCTGTGAACTAAGATGAATATTAATGAATTGTAATAACTAATTTCTCTTTTAAGGTGTTACAATCATAGATCTGTGTCCCAACTAAGGTTGCAGACACTAGAGTTCTGCAACCACCCCTACTTCTACCTCAGGTGAGACTTCATCTGCTTCGCAGATGTTGCTGAAAGGGTTTCTAGTTAGGGTTTTGTTGGTGCGTTGTTGTAGCATTGAACCTTGGGTCTGCCCCTGTGCCAACAAATGGTTCTGTTGTCGGGACCTGAAACTGTGATTGCTGGGAACTGAGGAAGAAGAATCTTTGTGCGAAGATCTAACCTAAAACTGTGATTTCTAGGAACTAAGGAAGAAGAAGCTCTATGTGTAGATATGTTGCTTGAATTGCGAAGCTCTCTGCTAAGGAAGGAGGAAGATCTAAAGAAAAGAGGAAAGATATGAATGCTTTGTGCTCTAATAGAGGTAAGAATAGTGAAATTTTTTAGATTTGGAAGCTTTATGCTTTGCTGAAAGTAAGATAAGTGGAAATTTTTGTTTCAAGAATATGGATCTTTTACCTAGCCTGAAAACTAGGGTGCATCTATAAGAAAGAACATTTGATATGAGTAGATCTGATAAGAATAGTGAAATATATGTTATTCCTATGCATAGAAAGAATGTTTGGACTAACAAATGGATGTAGGATCCTAGAAATAATTTTTTGCAGGTTAGCTACCATGATCCTAGTGCGCAGTACAAGAAGGGATGGGGATCATTTAAGAGAAAGAGAGGATTAACTCTTTGTTACAATTGCAGAAGACCGGGACATCTTGCTAAGGAATGCTCTGATAAAAGACCTAGTTGTCTTTGTTGTAAAGCTATGGATCATGAATTTTTGGATTGCCCTAGAATGATTGCTAAAATTGAAAGAATGAATATGAGACAAGAAGACCATGAGAAAGGTCAAGACACTAAGACCATGGTGGAACTCTAGAAAGAATAAAAAACTGTATTTCTACAAATGAAAGAAACCCTAAATAACCACCGAAATATCAACTTATCAGAGATATTCAAAGATAAAGAGTACATAGAAGAAAGAATAGGAGACCTCGACATTGACTGTGTTCTAGATGAAGAAACATAGGTGAATATGATGATGGAAAGAACTTGGGAAACTTTAGAAAAGTCTACTATGATTCCTTCATTGGGGGGAATAGGATTATTTAGAGGAAAGACGATAACCCTTTGTGGAAGGCTTACCCAGATATCTATGAGTTCTCATCGAACTTCGACAGAAGAAGATTTTGAGGTTGTTAAATTTATTGAGAACAGTGCCCCATTTGCTATATTACTAGGAAAACCTTGGATTGAAAGGGATTAGGCCAGAAGGAAAGAAGAAGAAGTCTTAGAGAAGAATAAAAAAGAATTAAAAGATTTCATGACTAGGAGGATCGCACACTTGATTGAAGAACAGGAGAAAATATCAAAGCTATTTAGAACCATAAAATTGGATGTCAAAGTTGAAAGAACACAAGAAGACTCACAAAAGACTGAAGCATCTACCCCTGATCGAGAAGAAGTATTGCCCATGAATCCTAGGAAAGAATCTCAATAGCATGAAGTTACTATGCTAAGAGGAGATAGGAATCAGAATGGAAAGAGGAATACCGAGACGAAGCTCACTGGAAAGAAGGATAGAAAAATAAGTAAGAAGAGATCAAAGATAGAAAAGTTACAGAAGGTTCCATAGGGAACTTCACAGAAGGAAAATTTGCAAAACTGGAACTTCGTGGGGATAGCAGAACAACGCCACATGGAACTTCGCCATGGAGAAGCAATTATCCATTGGAAACAGTATAACCATTAAACTGACGCACCGAATGGGTAGAATGACATTTATGGTCAAAAATCTCACCATCAGACCATTCGGACCATGCCATAATGAAAAGAACTGAATTAATGAAGGCTTCTCGTCCATTGGAGAGATCCGTTGCCTAGTTATCTACTTATTCCGTCGAGCCTTGCACCGAGAATTTTTTTTCCAAATGTGATTATTTGAGCCCACAAATCAGTTGATTTTGTGCARTGATCATCGATCTATCACCATCCATCCCATTTCATTGAGTAGTTACTCTTCAAACYTGAGATATTCAACCACGAGTGTGTATGTCGGAAGAAMTTAGCRTAGTCGAAGAGTCTGTGAAGGAGGTACTCATCGACCTCATGAATGAAAGAGTAATGTCTCTGTCTATGGGTGTACAAGTATCATCGACGAGAGGAGTACAAGCCTCTCCATCGAACTCTCACGGATTCAAACCATCCTAAGTCGTCACAGAAAAGAGAACCAAGCACAGAGATGACCTAGAAAATGTGAAGCTAATCCCAACCATCTTACCTGACTACATCCTACCTCTGGCTAGCGCAGTGAGTCACAATAGTGTGCCAAGATATTTTTATTACACCATGGTTAATGCGTACCTTCCGAAGGGGATACACGTAGTTATAGGGCAGCAGGACAAGATCACAACATTGAAGTTCAATGACTTCAACCTAGGATACCAMAAGAACCATAATATGCTCAMCAAGTATAAATACTTGACCAAGATGAAGGGGAAGAACTAAAAAATAATACCCTAGWCGTGGACGATGAACCTCACGCAGTCCACCCTATTGAATGTAATGAAAATCCCACACTTTGTAAGGAACTAGGAGGTTAACGCATGTGTTAAGCTCCTGCTCTCATGTTACCATGGAGGCTACTTATGGATAGACCGACATATCACAATCAATCCAATGTTGATCCATAGGATCACCGAATTAAGTATGCAAGGACCCGACCCACAAAACTTCTATCTGGGGAAAGCCACAGATAACGCATTAGCACAAAAGATAAAGGATACCTACGACAATGTTGAGAAGGGGACGCGAGGCTACAAGGTAGCTTCCATCCAGAATGGAACAGTACGCCTAGCATGACAATTAATTGCATGAAATATAGTAAGGAAGAATAGACCCACGCATGTCACATGGTTTGTCATTGACCTCATAGGGAAATGTGTGGAAGGCCTACAGATGAACTGGGAAAAGTACCTAGTTAATTAGCTAGAATTAGACTATCGTGAAGCACATGATCGGGGATAAGAGTTCCACTTTAGCTGGCTCCTAATCCTCATCACGTTTATTTCTTGGGATATGTCAGAAGGTGCGACCTTCCTGAACATTGAGTCTCTCAAATCGCTTGTTGCGAACTTCACCATGCTCTGGTACTCGATCGATATGGGAAAACAGTGGCAGTCGAACGCAGTCTTTTACACATATTATCTCCAACTAAAGAGGGCTATCAAAGCTGAGCCTTGCATGACACCAAACACCCTATAGTAGTTCCGACCCCTCATGAAGTTCTGCGCAGATCGACACTTCATCTATATCACTGCACGAGCAGACGAGCATAAGGAGGAGCTTCAGTTGTACTAAAAGCTCACAGAAGAGGACCTCAAGGAGATAACTAAGGACTGGTTAGCAGACCTCCTTATCCCCACTAATCCTGCAGAGATGTCTGACCCCAAAATTGATAGCTCAAAGGCCACTCACAAAGAACATGACACACCCAGAAACAGAATAAGGAAGAAGACCATAGAGGTCTAAGACTTAAGCAGTGCATCAGAAAAAACTGCTTCAGTATCACCTGGCCGAGGGGGTGATTACAAAGTAGAAGAGATAAATGGTAAAGAAGATGAGAAAAATCAAGGCAAAATAACACCTCCTAGAGATGAGGCTGATCCCTTGAATAAGAGGAAGGTTTCTTCCCCGAAACTCACTTCCCAAAAGAAATCCAGAGCCACCTTGACCAAGATGCAAACTGTGCTCATTGTCGATGACTTTGACTTCATCATTGCAGCTGTAAACAACGCCTTGCAGGAAATTGCATAGAAACACGAAGCCAAGAAGGAGGATATGTACGTCGAAATCGAGGTTGAGATCTAAGGGGTACAAAAGGCTCTTTAGTCCAGTCATGCAGTGTCCACTGTGCCCCTGCCGTCGGAAGAACCAAAGTTGGGATATGAGTCAGCCCAACTCCGTCGACTAGCTGATGCAACCGAAGCTCGCCTTCGTTGCACACAGGAAGAAACAGAAAAAGTCACCCAAGCCTTGAAGCAAGTGCAAGAAGTAGTCATAGAACAATGTCAAGTTTTGGAGTAGGAGAAGGTTTCTCTCCATACAAAGTTTGAAGAGGAGAAAGCATAGATTCAACAATAAAAAGAATAGTTTCTTGCAGAACAACTTGAAGTGAAAGAAGCAGTCAACTGAGCACTTCGCTCTATGACAGGCTTAGAGACAAAGGCATAAGACTGAGTCAAGCATCAAGTAGAATATCTCGCAATAGCTATCCAATAGCTATGGTAAAGAATAGCAGACTTAGAACTCCGCACAGTGCCTGACACCCCGCAGGATGTGAGGGATTGAAGAGATGCAACTGCTCAAAGCATAGTTAAGAGAATAAAGGCCCTTTCCATGGAATGTAAAAAACTAAGTGATCACAGTGCCCAGACTTATGAGTGACTCACTGATAATATTTAACTAAAGGCACTGGAATCACATCTCCAGGAGGCAAAGAAGCAAGCATAAACAATATATGCACAGTTGAAGCCCCTATCAGTTGTTGAAAGGATGAAGTGATCCCAATAGAAGCACACTGCTCAACAATAGGTCCACACCTTTAGAGAAGAGTCATGGAAGTGACTCAGAGGCTCCAACCTATACAGGATGAGGCTTGCCAACTATTCTCAGAGATTGAAGGCCGAGAAGTAGAATTGGAGCAAATTTTCACTATAGCTGATAAACGCTTAGAAGGACCTATCAACGAAGCTATTATACAAGAGTTCACTGAGTAGGAGGCCATGTCACAACAACAAGTCGAAGTGGATCAAGCCAAGCTCGAGTCTTTTGAGGAAGAATTGCCCAAATCAGAGTGACTCGGGACAAGTCACAGGTGAGTGACTCAGGATGAGTCATAGGTGAGTGTTGGGGGCCTATTATCCCTTGACCAAGTTTTGAGGATCCTTGGTCATGTTTGACCTATTTTTGGGACTTCAAAAAGCTATCGAAGGCGGAGCGCAATATGAAGTGGAGATCATGGGATATTGGCCCCTTTTTAGGGTCTTTTTGGGTTTTGGGATTGTGTAACGGGTATGGGGATGTCATCCTATGTGTTTACCCATGCTTAGGCCTATTTTGTAATGTATAAATAGAAGTCTAGGTGATGTAAGAAGTAGTGTGAATAGTGACTAGTAGTGACTAGTCTGTTGCAAGTGTGCTAAGTGTTGAGTGCTAATTGCTTTGTGCATACTATGTGAGGCTTGCAGAGATAAGTGCAAGTGATTGTAAGAGACTATGGAAGGCTTTGTGCTATAACTCAAGGAAGGAGGATCTAGCAAGGTGCACAAATCTCCTATCCTCTACAGAGTTGATTTTGAGGATTTGTTTATGTAATAATATTGAAAGAAGCTAATAAAGAAGGCAAAGAGTTGGTGCACGTAGCCCCAGGGTGGGGGTGAACCACGTATACCCTGTGTTGTGAATACTTCGTGCTTTGGGTTTTTCTTTTGTTTATGTGATTCAATTCTTAGTGCAATGTTAGATGATATATGAATCTGATATGATAGTTTAGTGTTGAATAATGTGAATGAATGCTAGATCTGATCTCTATGTGTATGCTTAGTGCTTGAATATATTGGTTCTTTATGAATACTACGTCAATTTGTTGTTAGGGTTTAGATGTATTGTGAACTAAGCTAAATATTAACAAAATATAATAAATAAGTGCTCTGTTAAGGTGTTACAATCATAGATCTATGTCCCAGCTAAGGTTGTAGACACTGGAGTCCTGCAACCACCCTTTCTTCTACCTCGAGTGAGACTTCATCTTCATCGTAGGTGTTGTCGAAAGGGATGGTAGTTAGGTATTGTTGGTGCAATGTTGTAGCATTGAAACCTAGGTTTTCCCCTATGCCAACACCAAGAAAACCTAGTACTACCACAACGTCCCCTACTGCAGGTAGTAAAGGGTTGCGAACCAAATTCACATGCACCATCTGTTCAGAGTATGGCCACTATACTCATCATTGACAAGCTCTACCTCAGTTTCGATAGATGCTGATGACAGTCCACCAAACCTTTGAGTAAGAGACCTCTAAACCAACATCTTCGAGTACCCATGTCACCAACATCCATTATGTCTCAACCTTAGTCACCAAATGAATGAGATTCCCTTGCTCTCTTTGTGACTCACCTGATCATTTTGCGTACCAGTGTCCTTTAATCATTTAATACAGGCGTCTTCAAATGATCCTTACTCAATATCCTCCAACCAACTCACCTCCTTTGATACAAGTGATTCCCCCTATTCCTTCTCCGGATACTATTCACATCACCTACCTTGAACCTGTGTCACTTCCCACCCCTCCATTGTTCATGGATAGACTGTCTGAGGATTTCCCCCAAAATCCTCCCAATTCTTCGGTTCATTTCCCTGAATAAATATTACCCCCGACCATAGTTTACAACCCATTGTATCTGGACATTTGGTTTATGTCAAGCATGCCATCGTACCATAGTTTTGATACCCCCTCTATGTATTCACTAATGGAAGACAATCACACTGTGAAAATCACCAATGTTACCTCCTTAGATCCCCTATATTCTCGCATTTTCCACTGCGAAAAAGATATCCTGGAGGAACTCACTACTCTCGATTGCCCATGGAATGCGCTCCATCACAGAGTGATCTTTCTCTCATAGGAAGCCTTTGACCCTCCTAGCCAAGCCTCCATATGTGCAATCAAAACCAATGATTTTATTCCATCAGGGCATATAGATTGGTTCAACAACCCTATCCTTGCCTCTGATGCTTTTGAAGAAGGACAAATGGCCAATATCTCCCCTACTGTCAAAATCGAAACTTCCATCAAACCAACAATCATAGAAGAAAGCACCATTGGTGTCACATTCTCCCCCGACGATCTCACAACTTACAAAGCTCTCTTTTAGGAATACTAGGATATTTTTTCCTTGTCTTATACAGAGATTCCTGACCTTGATCCTTCTATCATCAAACATCGCATCGACACATGGCCATATGTCACCCTAGTACGTCAAAAGAAATGCCCACTTCACCCATCCAAATCTGCGGTTATAAAAGTCTAAATTGACAAATTACACATTGCAGGGTTCATGTATCCCATTGTGTATACCTCATGGGTCTCAAACCCCATCCTCGTTAACAAAAAACATGGCACTATTTGTGTATGCACCAACTTTTGTGATCTCAACCATGTTTGTCCCAAAGACAAATTCCCAACCCCTTTCATCGACCAAATTATAGATGAATGTGTCGGACATGAGGCCTTGTCCTTCATGGATGGGTTCTCTGGATACAATCAAATCCAAATCCATCCAACAGGTCAGTATAAAATTGCATTTACCACCCCATGGGGTACTTTTTCTTATCGTTTCATGCCTTTTGGACTAAAAAATGCAGGTGTGATGTTCCAACGAGCCATGACTTGTGTTTTCCATGATCTTTCTCACATCATTCTTGCTTACTTGGATGACCTCACTGGTCTCTCCAAGAAACGAACTCAGCATCTAGACGACTTACGAGTCATCTTTCAACGATCTCTCCAGTACAATATCTGCTTGAACCCCCTCAAGTGTGTATTTTGTGTCACCGTCAGATGCCTCCTTGGGTTCATCGTCTCCCAACACAGCATCACAATGGACCCCCTCAAGGTCCAAGCTATCACAAAAAATTCCACCACCTCGGAATTTGCACCAACTACAGAGCCTACAAGGCAAAGCCAACTTTTTACGACACTTTTTCCCAGATTACACCACCCATGCACATGGTTTCCTTCACTTACTATGTCATGATGTCCCATTTAGATGGGATGAACATGCCAAAACTAATTTTGATTATTTGAAAGCAGCACTATCCAATGACATTTTGATTATTCCTCCCAACTATGATTGCAATTACATCCTCTACTTGTCAGCCTCAACCGTTTCAGTAGCAGGAGTTCTCGTGCAACTAGGGGATGATGGCCGTGAGCATGTTATTTACTACATTAGTAAAAATCTTTCAGGACCACCCCTGAAAAACAATCATGACGAGAAATTATCCCTCGCAGTTGTCCTCAGAGTCCAAAAACTGCGTCATTATATCTTGCTTCACACTACCAAAGTCATGGAAGATTCCAACCACATGAAGTACTTAGTCAACGACATATTAATGGAAAATTTTCTCGATGGATCGTCATCCTTTAGGAATATGACCTAGATTTCTCAACTCCCAAAAGCAAGAAGGCACTTGTTCTCACTGAACTCATCACGATGTTTCCCTCAGACGCTAAAAATTCACCCGTCAATACGGATTTTACCGACAAACACCTCTTCTACATCCCCTCGGATGACCCTTGGTATGGCGACCGTCTCGTCTACCTTCGGACATGGAAGTTTGGGTCTCATATTTCTTGAGATGATCGTCAGTGCATTCTCCATCAGGACCCTCGGTACCTCCTTATCGGTGAATTTTTATACCGACGTGGGGTCGACACCATACTCCATCGATGTCTGACCATCGATGAAGAGGACAAAGTCTTGAACAACTTCCATAGCAGCGCTTGCGGCAACCACCTCTTAGGTATTTCCACCACCCAAAAAATCATTTGAGGAAGATACTTCTTGCCCATGGCCCAAATTTTTTCATGACTACATCCACGCTATCAAGCGATGTGACAAATGCCAGATTTATGAAAACAAAGCATGAGCACCACCTGCTCTTCTACATCCATTCATCACTGTCAGCCCCTTCTGGAAACAGGGAATAGAATTCATGACTTGCAATCCTCCATATAGAAATGGACACAAGTACATCGTCGTGGCAGTATATTACTTTACCAAATGGGTCGAATCCATGCCTACCTTCAACAAAACCGTTGACACAAGAACACATTTTTTCTTCAACCACGTCATTACCCATTTCAGAGTTCCACTACAGTTAGTCTCCGATCATGGTAAACACTTTGAGAAAGATATCTTCATCAAAATATCCTCAAGGTTAGGCTTTTCCCATGATTTTTCCTCCCCATAATACCCTCATTCCAATGGACAGGTCGAGGTTGTTAACAAAGTCCTAAAATACATGTTGCAATGCACTTTCAACAAACATAAGACCAATTGGCATCATATGTTATTTTCAATATTATGGGCTTATTGCATGGAAGTCAAAATGGCCACCATTTTCATACCATTTCATATCATCCATGGGATCAAATCCACCCTCCCCATCGAGTGTGAAATTCCCACGTTGCACACCTCCATCGAGCTATTAACCGACATTGCTCCAACGAAGTAGTGCTTGTTGAACTTAGAGTCACTGGGTGAAGATCGTCGATCTTCCTTACAGAACAATGAGGCATCTAAAAAATAGTCCAAGGCAACCTTTGACCACCATGTCAAAATTCGCTCATTTAACGAAGGATATCTCGTCCTAGCCTACAATATCTCTCATGATACTCTCGGTCATGGGAAATTTGAGTCATTATGGCATGGACCCTACATTGTCCAACACTGCCTCAAAAAAGGCATATACATCGTGGCCTCTCCAGAAATATATNAGGGTGGGGAATGGTCCAGGTTCAACAATTAGGGACAAATATTCCTTAGGGAAGACTCATTCTCTCTAGGTTACACTTTGTCTAGTGTCGGAAGAATGGCCCAAGGTGGGGAATGGTCTAGGCTCAAAAATCAGGAAAATTATTCTTCCTTGCTTGAGAAGAATAGTCTTGATAGCTCATCATTGATGTTTTACCTTCTAAGCGCAGATGCTCTGCCAGATCTCACAAATGCGAGTGCAAGAATGGACCAGATGATTCAATTTATATCATAACATTGTTTCTGTGTAGGTTGATATCAGATGATTGTTAGGAAGACTGTATGTCTCTAGACAGTAGATGTATACTATTGTGGTGGATGTGTTCCATTGTTTGTGACTATACGTCATTGATCAAGTACCTATGTGCTACTTGGTGTGGTAGTGTACCACTAGATAGTAGTTGTGTACTACTATGGATAGACATAGTTGTGTTCTATTGAATGATATTGTTCCAATTGCCTTGAAGACTATTAGCAGTGTCAGAAATGATTATCAGCTAGATGGATGATCAATGGACAGAGATTTCCCAGATGGAAAATGGTTCAGGACATTTATTCTTCTAGGACATATGCTTGGATTAGAAGAATGGATCGTGTGTCACTCTATGGAGTGAGTGACTTATCCACCATCATGTCTAATTACTCAGATGGAGTATGGTTTCTAGAAATGATGCAGTTGATGACACTGATGGTGATGATGGTGCTCATGATCTAGTCATGAGATAGTCTATACAATTATGTTGATGCTACCGGGTGAATGGTATGTTTGTTCTCAAGAACATTACCTATAATACCTCCCTAGCTAGGAGGGAGTGTTGATATTGTGGTAGATGCGGGAGGTATTTAACTGCATGTGTAAACTTGACAAGAATAGAATATTCTGGGAAGAAAGAAGAAACCCTAATGAGTTGGCTAATAACCCTAGAAGACAAGTCAGCTCAAGAGTATAATATGTATTAGGTTATTAGCCTCCAAGAGAAGAAGTCAGCCAGAAGAAATAATATATACTGAGTAAATAGGTACCCAAAATGAGAATTCAGCCCAGGCAGTTAGCCAGAATTAGTATAAATACAGGAGGCCAGTCTTCATTCTGGCAGGGCATTCTCAGAATTGCAGAACAACACGTGTGCGCACTACAGTTTCCCAGTTTGTGCGCAAGTTTGGAGGATAGTTGTCGTTACAACTGTTGCAGCTAGTAGTTTTCAGTTTTGGCTTGGACTGTCTCTTGGTTATGGTTTGGACTATCTGATCAGCTCTTGTTTGGTGCACTATCCTTGGGAAAGGTGCGCTACCCTTTGTTTGGCTATCTATCCTAGAGTTTGCTTCTGGAGTGATTCTCTGTCAAGGTTAAGGTGCTCGGAGGGTGACTTCAGCCTATGGTTGGGTGACAATAGTGATATTGTCGATGGTAAAACAAGCACATCCATTATATTCTAACAAGGGGAACTAAAGAATCTATGTGTTAAGATTCCACTGCTACAGGCTCTGCAAGACGTCCCAATTTATGAAAAGACAATTAAGGAATTATGTGGGAAGAATCCTGTGAGGAAAGATAAAAATACATCAACTATTCATGTGGTAGGATCCTTGTCCAACCTTATTCTAGGCAGGCAGGAGTCAGTCAAGTATACAGACCCAAGGAATATCGTGGTAACAATTTAGATACAGGGTTGTTTTTTTCCAAATACAATAGTGGATTTGGGGGTAGCCATTAATATCCTGAGCATCGAGACTTGTAACATTTTGGTTTTCACCTCCTTTGAACCTACTTCAATTATATTACAATTTGTTGATAGATCATTGGTTAAAACAGTCGGCACATTACAAGATATAGAAATTTCGGTCGACTCTTAGGAATACCCAACTGATTTCCTAGTTATCAACCCAAGAAGTGGACTCGATGGACACCCATTGATACTAGGAATACCATGGCTCACAACAATAGATGCATACATAGGATGTCGCACATGCAACATGACAATTGCTATAGGAATTGCTACAAAGAACCTCATCCTGTATCCTCCATATAAACCGAGTCTGCCTATCATACATCAACAATTGCCACCACCTAGATATCCATAAAAGAATTTACAATCTCCTCTCACACTGGAAGAAGCTCTCAGACTCAAGAACCAAATAGAAGATGATGTGATCAGTAGCTTCATTAACATCCCAGCCATTATAAGAAACCCAACATGTCAAATGCTAAAAGTTGTTTTAGATAATGAAGCATAGGGAGATCCTTTGGAAGAATTGATGGAGAAACAAATTCCCACTACTGCTATCCATAAAAACATATCAGTTTAAATTGCACCAGGGAGGTTTCTGAATATTAATGCTAATTTGAATGAGAAACAACAACAAAAATTGATTCAGATCCTTTCTAAATATCAACAGGCTTTTTCTTGGGATTACCTTGACATGAAGGGTATTGATCCCCAACTCTCTACACATCATATCTATATTGAGAAAGATGCCTGACCCATCCGATAGCCCAAATGAAGATTGAACCCTCATCTCAGGGAGGTTGTTAAATAAGAGTTACAGAAACTATTGGATGTAGATTTTATATATCTTATTTTAGACAGTCGGTGGGTTTCTCCACTAGTAATCATCCCCAAGAAGAATGGGAAATGGAAAATATGTGTAGACTACAGAGAAATCAATAAGGCTACCCAGAAGGACCACTTTTCCTTACCTTTAATTGATTAGGACCTTGACACTTTAGCAGGGAAGCAATTTTTTTCCTTCTTAGATGGCTTTAGTGGTTATAATCAAATCCAGATTGCTCTGGAAGACCAGGATAAAACTACATTTACATGTCCCTTGGGTACCTTCGCATATAGAGTATTTCCCTTTGGAATATGTAATGTTCCAACTACATTCTAGAGAGCCATTTTGAGCATATTTTCTGATTTGATTAATGAAGGACTTGAAGTTTACATGGACTATTTCACCCCTTACGACACTGATCTTGATCAAGCTCTAAGTAATATGGAGAAGGTATTGGAACGATGCATTGCTACCAGGCTATGTTTGAGTCATGAGAAATGTCATATGATGATGACCAAAGGTGTGGTACTTGGACACTATGTTTCTGCAGATGGAATCAAGGTAGACCCAACAAAAATAGAGGTAATACTTAATCTACTTACACCTCGTACACAAAATGAGGTACGTAGTTTCCTTGGATGTGAAGGATATTATCGTAGATTCATAGAAAATTTCTCAAGAACAACTGCACCTTTACATGCTTTAACTGGTAATGTGGAATTTCAGTGGTTTGATAAATGTGATGTTGCATTTGCAGAACTCAAAAGGATGGTTTCAACAACACCGATGTTGAGAGGGACAAATTGGAAAATACCATTCCACATCTCTACAGATGCATCAGATATCACCATAGGTGTTGTCCTCGGACAAGAAGAAGACAAGAAACCTTATGTTATTTATTTTATTAAAAAAAAATCTTACTCCCGCTGAATTAAATTACACAATAACAGAAAAATAATTTTTAGTTGTTATACATGTTATTAATAAATTCCGCCACTATATAGAAAGTTATCTAGTTATTTTGTATACTGATATATTCAAAGGAAAACTCACCGGAGTTGTTGGTCTGACACCGGTGAATCTTCCCCATCATCTTGGCATGCAACATCAAGCCCCAGGCGAAAAAAATCCCCATCAAGGACCCTTTACATAATCCTCAATTGAACACCACTGATCCACTGAGTAGCTAAGGATCTGTAGATCCTCACAATCATAGTCGCGATTCATTGATGCCAGAGCGCATCCATCGCATCAATTCAAACAACCAAACCTGAAATTGGCTTCTACCCCAAAAATTAATCCTGCGCCAGGTCTATCAACTGCACATCACCTGGCAGTTGGGGGTCAACAGGTAGGGCCATTCTCCAAAAGGGGAGCCCCGTTAGAAAATAAACATCCTCAACAACTAAGAATTTCAATTGTTGTCCCCTCACCATGAAGCATTGCAGGTCAATGCTCCACATCGATATCAAGTACTGGAGCAGGTACTCCTGCGACCGTATCAATGGGCAGTAGAAGAACTTGAGCATCCCATAGGCTACCAAAAGTCTCTGAACGCTCGGATCCTCTCTCACCGCCTCTCGGAGGTGCTCCCACTCTCACTCCCTCCAGTGGACTGGCATAGTGAACTGATCACTTGCATTCACACAGAAACCCTTTGTCAACAATACCCATTTATAAAAAACACCAACACATTCAAGTTTTCAAAAAAGCCCTTAACTTCGCCTCAAGTGCACGGTTGTCACCCCAATAGATGTGCACATATGTGCACCTATTCTTCGCATAGTTTCACATCAATGCACATATGTAGGAGAAACAGATGCACATCAATGCCCAGTTGTCACACCCACATTTTCACACTCATGCACACTTTTTCTCTACACAGTTGTGCACTAATGCACAATTGTTTGAGAAACAGATGCGCACAGTGTGCAATTGTAATTCGAATAAGCGCACGTCGCATACGCACCTGTTTTCCCTACCCACGCGCCCCCATGCAAGGTTTTATTTAGCATAGTCACACATCATGCGTGGGAGAAGGAATTATACCCAGACATCTCAGCATGGTTATCTTTCCCTCTCCCATGCATTAATGGGCCCACCCCTAAAAAATACCCT
>JZKD02S2329345.1:8710-32222 GCA_000966675.3 Picea glauca
GAGCATCTTCACCTTTTAGGATCTACTATGTTTATTTTGTATTTTCTTTGAAAAGACTTATTGATTATTTAGAAAGGGAAATGAGCTCTACTTAGCTAAGCGAAGAGAAAAATGGCCTATGCACTAGGTTCCTATGCGTACATCATAGGAAACCTATTAGCATGAGACCGACATTCCTCTAATGCAATTTTAGTTTCATAAATATGGTGATTGAATTTCAGATTCCATAAAGAATTCTATGCAAACCCCTTTGTTGATTGGATAAATACCTCCATTACCCATACTTTATTGCCACTTACCTTGCAAACCTCCATTCCATACCATGAATAACAACACACATTGTCTTGTTTGTCTTTTAAAGTTTGCTTGGTTGAAATATTAGTGTATGCTACATCAATGAATTGATGTTTAAGGTACCGATGGTTGTATTACTCTTCAAAGCATCAATGTTAGGCCAATGACCAACACTATGAAGGTGGAAGTGAATGAAGGGTAAGCATGATTGATTATTACACAAGAGTACATGAAAATCACATCAAGGTAAGCCCGTGAAAGTTTTGAGTTTGAATTTACATTCTCTTGCATATTTATCAATGATTATGAATGCATCATGTCATTGATTTAGGTGTTATATAAATGACTTAGTGAGATATTGGGATAATAATGTTTACATGGATATTTATCTCACTTGGTAGCATAGGCTTAGGAAATTTTCTAAATCATTTTTCCTTTGAAATTGTTGACAAAAAGTGCTTATGTCAGCTCATGCATTGGTATTGTCAATGAGACTTAGTTGTACTCTTTCTCATCCAATGACTAATCTTGCTTATGTATCTTCCCTCTCTTTAGTGGTTGTTGAATCACTCTGAGATGAGATNAGCATCTTCACCTTTTAAGATCTACTATGTTTATTTTGTATTTTCTTTGAAAAGACTTATTGATTATTTAGAAAGGGAAATGAGCTCTACTTAGCTAAGCGAAGAGAAAAATGGTCCATGCACTAGGTTCCTATGCATACATCATAGAAAACCTATTAGCATGAGACTGACATTCCTCTAATGCAATTATACTTTCATAAATATGGTGGTTGAATTTCAGATTCCATAAATCATGCTATGAAAACCCCTTTGTTGATTGGATAGATACCTCCATTACCCATTCTTTACTTCCACTTACCTTGCAAACCTCCATTCCATACCATGAATAACAACACACATTGTCTTTTTTGTCTTTTAAAGTTTGCTTGGTTGAAATATTAGTGTATGCTACATCAATGAATTGATGTTTAAGGTATTGATGGTTGTATTACTCTTCAAAGCATCAATTTTAGGCCAATGAACAACACTATGAAGGTGGAAGTGAATGAAGGATAAGCATGCTTCATTATTACACAAGAGTACATGAAAATCACATCAAGGTAAGACCATGAAAGTTTTGAGTTTGAATTTACATTCTCTTGCAGATTTATCAATGATTATGAATGCATCATGTCATTGATTTAGGTTTTATTTGAATGACTTAGTGAGATATTGGGATAAGAATGTTTACATGGAGATTTATCTCACATGGTAGCATAGGCTTAGGAAATTTCCTGAATCATTTGTCCTTTGAAATTGTTGATGAAAAGTGCTTATGTCAGCTCATGCATTGGTATTGTCAATGAGACCTAGTTGTACTCCTTCTCAGCCAATGACTAATCTTGCTTATGTATCTTCCCTCTCTTTAGTGGTTGGTGAATCACTCTAAGATGAGATCGATTAGTTTTATAATTGTTGTCAGTTCTGTTATCACTCCACCAGTTCTCCCAAGGCTGAGAAGGAGACCAACAGAGGTAACCTCAAACCAATCTTTTGATCTGGTAGCTAGCCCTACCAAATCAGAGAGAGCACTCTCAAAATCACACTCACAGCCAATGGAACTGACTGGAGTATATAATTATTTATGCTAGGTATTTAGCACAATAGGTTTTGAATGTTTGCAGGTATAATGTTGGATCAGAGAAGGAATCACCACAACTAGGTTTTGAAATACCAAAAGGATTACAACACAACCAAAAATAAGAGAAAGATAGAAACAAGTTGATGATAGATTTAGGATTTAAGTCAATGTAGTGTAAATTTTGAATATGCAGAGGTCTTGGTGAGCATGAGAACCATGAATTCACCAATCTAGAAGAAAGATACACAAAATGATCATTTCCAAGTAAAACAGAGCTTTTAAAGCAAGAATTTTGTGTATTATCTTGATAGAAAATCACTGATGAAATGGAAAATGGAAAGATATAATTTATAACAATCATAACATAAGATAAACATTATCAAAAAATCACCGCACGAGAATTCCTATAATATAGCTGCAACTGGTTCCTTTGATTAAAAATGGTGAAATACTAGCTACAAGTGATCTGTCTCCAAAGTCCAACCCTCAAAATGACAAAATACATGATACATATAGACCAAAACAAGTCTCCCCTCTCTCAAGGGTCGAATCCATGACTAGTGAAACTGAAAACATGATTCTCTCCAACAAAAACAAGAATCTAGGGAGGTTACAATCAATCCCCGTTTTTCCTCAACCAATACATTTGACCAAAAAATGATGTCCAAGCATTAATTTACCTCAAAATCACTATGATCGACTCATTTACACCCTATTACATCATCACCACATCAAAAAATAACATTTTACATCCTAGAAGTCAAATCTAGCAAACAATTGTTGAAAAATTCACTTCCAGGACAAAGCGTAGCGAAACTGATACAAAGCATAGCATGCCAGGAGAAAGCGTGGCATGCTAGGAAAAAATGCAATCTGGAGGTCTTCCCGAGGTCCAAATGCAGATATGAAAGGTATACTGAAAATTTGGGGATGTATACTAGTTGATGGAATTCTCAAGAACCAAAATTGACCTGATATAGCCCTCCAAAATCTTCTTCTCCCAAAACTACTCAGAAAGTGTAGCGTGTTGTCCACAAAGGTGGCAGAGAGGTGTTTTTCAAGTGGTTTTTTGCCTTTTTTGCCTGACAAAATTGACCAAAATTTGACTCTTGGAGGCCAAAAGTGATGTACAAGTCATGAGAAGTCTAAATCTGTAAGCCTTTCATCATTTTTAATCTTCCATCAAAAGCGTAGTGTGCCCCATGCTACATTTTCTGTAGACTTGTAGTGCAAAAATTTGCAAAAAATCACAAAATACAAAAAAATCCCCAAATCTTCTCAAATTTGGCTCAAAGGTGCTCCATGGGGTCCTGAAGTGAAATTATAGACCATAAGTGAAGTTTCAGTAAGCAGGTCCAAGTTACCATTTGACTATTTACATGGAGTAAAATATTTGCTACATAGAAGCGCAGTGAATCTGCCAGAAGCGCAACGAAAAATAGGGGTCAAAGACGAAATGATATCTCTTTAAACATAATACTTGTGTATAAATTGAAATACATTTGTTTATATGAATATGTTTTGGAAATAAAACTTTTTCGGTTTCCCAAAATTCTACACCAATTCTTCATAATATTCTCTGCAAAAAGATGACTAAAACAGGCCTTTGCGCATTCAGAAAAACAGGTTGTAAAGACGTGCATGGATCTCTCACACTGTAACACCTGTGTAAAAAGTGAGATAGGTTATTGTAATTTGTCCTATTTCGAACAAAAATTTCCTCCCGTTTCCCAACATTCGTCTTTGATGGGCCACAATCTTCTCTTCAAACAGGTGACTAAAAAAAGAAAAACTTTGATATTTTTGCACAATCAAAGTGCAGTCAAGTGCCAAATTTGGGTTTTGGAGAGGCCTGTTGATCCCTGTTGTAGATGAATATATGCCTTGGAGTATGGAACATGCTGATGTAACTCTTATACACTGTATCAAATTAACACTCTTTTTCAAACTGATACTCTTTGCCTTGTGACTAGGCAAATTTTGCTAGAATAGACCAAAATTTAACTTTTGACTTTTGACTAACTTGGAAGATTAAAAACCCTTGATTACTATGGAACATAGGACCCTAACAATTTCCACATGTTTTAATCATTGCATCCTTGAATATTGCAATAATTATTTCATCAAAATCATCAATATTACCACGGTCATATGTGGTGTCATGATCACATGCTATTCTTAGTTATTTTCTTAGCTCATGGGCTAAGAAGTATTTCATAAAAAGAATAAATATTACCATAGTCATCTATGGTGTCATGATCAGATTCTATTATTAGAATTCACCGAAGAATCATCTGCAGACACTACAAAGAACTGTCAAAATTTGGGAAGAACACAAAACAATTTGTTTTCCAATACCCTGTAGCCTGATAGCATCAAGTCAAGAATCTATAACAATATATATTTTGTGGTCATATCCAACAGGTAAGTTCGACATCTCAGATACCCCACTCTATCTTCTATACAAAACATTCTGCAAATTGTAGGTTTGGTCCTCTTATGAGATTTAGAACAAGCAACACTTAATTGCAATCTTCAAGAAAAAATGATGCTAACAATGACTCAAACTAAAAGCACCAAAGATTTACAATACAAACTCAATCAATTCAGACTCATTTAGCCATGGATACCATTCCCATTCCCATTTGAGCAGCAGCTAGGAGGTGGATTCCTTTTCATAAAACCATTAACCATGAAGAATTTTATGACTGAAATATGAATGTTGATGTTATTTAGAGCGTTGGTATCATAATTATGATCCCAAACTTGACAATAAAATATGAAATTGGTTTTAGGGTTCTTACTATTATGGATCCTAGCAACTGCATTAGCATCATTCTAAAATACTGTAACAATAGGCCTAGTATGACCCATACTACGAACATAACAACAATGAATTAATAAACTGAGAATTCTAACCCAGCCCCAAAATATCCAAGTGCAGTATGGATTCTGTAGTTGACCACAATGTATGTTAAAAAGCAGACCATGGTAAGCATATTCTACACTCAATGATTTAACTCAAATTCTAGATAACTTAAAATTGAAAATGCCAATTAAAGAAACTATAGAGTATGTTAACCAATAAACACATACCGCTAATAATATGAACAATAAAATGTGTGTCTGAACTCCTAAAAAAAAATCTACATTCTACAAACTGTAAATATTAAACTCACAAAACAAAATCTCAAATCTCTAGCTCAATCACTTTCTCAGTGGTGGTCCCGACTCCCTTCATCTCTTTTACAGAATAAGAGACAACGAAATATATAATGTATTTGGATACATGCAAGAAGTGCCCCTGTCTGGAAGAGTCAAACCCTAACCCTAGTTAATACAGCCAGTGTGCCCTCTTTCATGAATAAAAGTGCCATAGTTAGTGTGCTCCAACAGGGGGATGATTGTGGCATGTGTGCATGCACACTTCTCTTTGGGATCTATTCCCTCAATTAGCTCCTCATTCAAGAACTCTAACTAAACTGAAATAAAAATTGAGTTGAACTAGAACTTTATAAATATGGAACAACATTGAGATGAAGGGGATAAAAATGAAAATAAACTAGGATTGGCACATGCATGTTGAATGCATGCATACCCCCTCTACTCCCCTATATAATTGCACCTCTCTCACATTTTGTTGCTCACAAGAACCCAAGAGAGGTTGATTAGAATATAGAGAGTGAGGAAAGGGTGGGTTCATTGCTAAACTACCCAGGTCGCAAGGGATTTCATCTTGCTTGTTTCCACTCCCTTAGAAGGTTTAAACTTTCCTTGCCACCAAACAGGCTCCATGTTCCTCTATCCCACATTGAAAATTAGACTCCCCATGGATCTCGAACTGCAGAAAAATAGAAAGGCTCAAGTCTTCTAATGCAATAACAAGCCCATAAAGTAAAAAGATTATTCTCCAGGGAGTGATTTGAGGTAGTCCAAGGTGACAAGGCTAGAAGATGAATCAAATTAGCAACATAATGCCTTTCTTCAACAATTATTTCCTTTGTATAATGGATTCATAGAGGTATCTTATACTCCTCCAAAGGAAATCTTCATGATAGTGCTTGTACGAGAATATCATGGACTTACTTAACTAACATCTTATTCTCTGGAAAAAGTGTTGTTAATTGCAAAAGATACTTCAACAAAAGTGTTTCTAACTGCAAAATATACTTCAACAAAAGTGTTTCTAACTGAAAAAATTATATCCCTACAAGTTCATCGTACTCTAGAGTCTATACTCACCTCTTCAGGTGGATCAATCAACTTTTCAGCAATAGTTTTTCCAATAAAAGAATAAAAAACATCTTATTTTCTATCATATCGAATGGAATGTAGGAAGAACCAATATTTTGCATAGCACTAACTAAGTGATTTTGTTGTAATTTCTAACTTCCTTGGACTAAAATAGATTCAGAAAATGCCTCCTTCAATTGAGGATTGTATCCTTCTACAACCTGAACCATGTAAAATTATTTTAAAAGGTGTAATCTAACCTTTCTACCATCTAGAGTTTCCCTTAAGTCATTTGAGGAAAGAACCTGTAAAAGCCTGTTGACAATCCTTGCAACAAATGATGATGTTTCTAACTAGCAACCATAAATTGGTTTTACTATGGAACATAGTTCCTATAAGTTCATAACATCTACAGTGCATCCAAAATCCCTTCAAATATGGCTTGTTGTTAGCAACAACCATAGTTCGAAATCCCCACTCATGCATTGAAATAGATATTGTATATAAATGAGTAATTGAGCCTCCTGAACCTGAACCACCCATGCTTAAAATATGACCTCCCCTTTTATTTAACTTCACGATTCATATTGCTTCTTTTTTGCAGAACAAAGAACCAATGATATCTGTATAAATATCAACCATCCAAATCACAAGGAGACCTCAAAATCATAACTTAAACGAACTGAAAAAGATGCTTAGATCTGTTGTTCATCGAATAATCTGATGTTTATCTGAGTCACTGTCTTTGTGTTTGTGTTGTGAAGGTCTTTAACTAGTTTTGGCGTAAATCCACAATTGGCAGTGTGCCAAAAACTCCAACAAAATTGGCAGTCTCGCCACCAACTGAAATAACCAATGTGGGATAATTCCCAAATGGATGAGTTAATCAGCACCATCGATCACTTGATCGGACGATTGTTGAGTCTTCCACGCTTTATCTATAATATCGAAAATGTGAATGCAAGTAGCGATCCAATCTTATTTTCATGTAGACATACAGTAAAGGCTTCATACAGCTTTAGTCGGTTTTTCCTTTTTGCAGTAAAGCCTACCTACAGCTATGAACAAGACAATCAATCAACCAAGAACAATCAACGAGGGTATACAATTGGGAAAAAACATCCTTTGCTCATCATCCATGCAGAAAAAAGTAGGGCATTAGAATCTATAGGTCTATTAACACCAAAGTGACGACCGTCAATTCGTCTCCCAACCGAATGCTCAGACATGGACTGATTATCTAAGGATAAGGAAGGACGATAAGAAAAATATCTTCATAAAATCATTAAAACAAAACAAAACAGTCATGGCAATTAGGGATCGGGTTCCAAGGAATTCAATTCAAGCAGTGAGCGTAAAGCTCTTATGACTTTAAGTTCTCGATTAAAAACGTTGAGTAAAACACTTTTCTTTACACAAATAAAGGTACATAAATGAAAGCGCAAGATCAATATTAATCTACCATTCAAAATAAAAGCACGCATACCGTAGCCCAAGGTGACAACTCCGAGTCGTTGTCCTGCACGCTCCGTCCAGCTCCCACTTTCCGACTGATGTGACTTCACCGGTACCTCCTAGGCAATTCTAGGGGTACTTTCTCCTCTCTTAGCCCCCCAAGCCGCAAAGGGTCCACACACTCTAAACCAAAGAACAACTAGCAACCAACTCTCCTCGCAAGGTCGAGCTACCACTCATTACCCGAGCTAGGTATCCCAACTCCCACAAGATAAGTCAGTCAAGACAAAAATTTCGCAACGTAACGTTATGCATAAAATAAGACCTCATACTCCTCCTCCTCCATCCTTTTATAGAGTTTCTAAGTGATTTATTTCCCAGATTCCCATTTAATTTATTTTTCATTAATTTAATTCAGAAAAACCTCCCCCGTACACATGTCACCCATCCCCCTAGTTGCACCAGAAATTAATTTCATTAATTATTTAATTACTCCTATTTCCCTCACCCACCTAAAAGCACTCCTAAAATCGATCCTTGGTGTCCCCATCTTCCCTTACACATTTTAAATGATTTACGCCCTTACTAAATTCCTAGTTGAGTTCAATTTAGAAATTTCTTAAAGGCAAGATTCCTTACTAAGTTAGTCATTCTGCTTTTTCCTTACGTTTCCTCTTTTCTTTATGTTTCTCCTTTTCCCCTTAGTTTCCTATTTCTTTTAAGTTTCCCTCTTTTCCCTTTGATTTAAAACTCAAATTAGCAAGTGTAGAAAATTTACCTTTTACCCATTTTTCTTTTTAATTAATAATTTTTTTTAATTAGCAAAAGTAGAAAAACAATCAATTCCCTTTTAAAATTTTAATCCCTCAACATAATTTGATTTTAATAAATTTATTGAATTGCTTACCCCCTTCTCGTCACATGTTTAATTATGATTATATTATTTTTTTACCACAAGTATCACTTAGACCTAGATTTTAATTTCCTAGGCTGGGGAGACATTTTTATTAGGGAAAATGTTTTTAAATCTCACGTATCATTTCATTCATTTTAAGGCTGACTAGGTTTATTCACTTACTCGTTGAAATCACGACGTGCCCTTCAAGACGCACTAGGTTCTCCAAGGGTGCCACTCGCCTTTTTCTGTTTTCCTTGCGTGACGTGCCCTTTAGAACGCACTATGTGCTCCAAGGGTGCCACTCGCCTCTTCCCATTTTCCTTTTGTGACGTGCCCTTCAGGACAAACTACGTTCTCCAAGGGTGCCACTCACCTCTTGATTGACTTGATAGGCATCAAAAAACCCTGGAGTTAATACTCTGCCAGGTGATCTTGTGGGAGATTAAGGGCCTCTAAGTAATAAGGCCCTTGCCTTATTGCACACCCATTAGAATCATTGTGAGTGACTGTCACAGTCAACCCTCACGACATCGTGGGTCTTCTCGAACTAGGTAATCATTAACCTACAGTTCGAGCCACGACAGGAGTGCTAGTAGGTTGTGGAAAAGATGTTGTCCATGCCTCTCCCTCAATGTCTCTGGTTGTCGTGCGTGACCCCTCTACTCCACATGTGATTCTGGTCGGCAAGCTATCGTCAACCTGTATCATCAACGTATCATGTCAAAAATAAAATCCATCATCATAACATCTAATCAGATGTGCATATGTCATATCAACAATAATCAAAACCCAATAGTCCACTCCCTGACTCAATCTGGAGTCCAAGGGGTTTCATCGATGCCTCTGCATCCTCGAGGTCCAAAGTCCTGCACACTCAGGAGAACCTAATCAATAGCACCCGTCTATGTAAACACACAAAATAACATATCCATAATGTCTCATAATCATAATCAAACGACCAATAGTATAATAATCTAGATCACTTACAAGCAAGTTTCCTCAAAGAATAAGTCCTCTCAGTGCGCGCAAGAGCGGGATGTTACACATATATACATATATTAAATCTTTCCATCTCTATATTTAATATTGTGCATATGTTAAAGCTTGTCATATTTGAGAATATGCTTGCATATTAAAATGTTAAGTCATAAACTGTAAATATTAAATCTTTCCATGTCCCTATTTAATATTGTGCATATATTAAAGCTTGTCATATTTGAGAATATGTTTGTCTCTATTACTTATGGGTTTGAGAAAAAAATTCCAGTCGTGCGCAACACCCTTCAAATTGGAACATGGTATACATTTGGGCCACAACAAAACTATTAAAATAAAATAATATGACTAATATTGAAATAAATATAAACAAAGAAAAATAATATTATGACATTAGAAGCACTATACTTTGAAAAACTCCACACTTTTACCTGGTAATAGTTGGTAAAAACAAATCCTTTTATGTTGAGTAGCGAAATGAATTTCCTTTCGGGTTAAGAAAAGTAATGTGCATGTAATGGGTCCCATAATTAAGTGTTTGTTTGCTTGGATTTACATTGAAATGAACAAGTATTGAAAGAGATGATACATTAAAATTAACAGAACCCTAGTGAAGATCATTTCCATATGTAAAAGTTTCCTTTGAATATCATGGTTCCTATAATGAGAAAGTTCAACGTATAAAATAAAGATTTAATCTATAAGGAACAAAATTTATCACTTGTTGAGGCCTTACTATATAGAATGACACCTATATGAGCTATCAAATCATAAGCATCGCCTCATTGGAATTTCAACATCAAAACAAGATGCAAAATCCATGTTGTAGAACAAACCTATCCACATGTCATGAAATGGCTCATAACCCATGGTTGGTCATATGCATAGGGCATGTGATTCGATGGTGGAACCTATAGCAATATCGAGGAACAATAAATACATATGTTGCTTGATAACTAATATACTAAGTGTTTTTGTGTGGGGGATACAATTGTGCGGAGGTGCATAAGCTATACCTGTGTTTTTATGCATACAGATATAGCTTTCACACCTCCACATGGGCATATACCCCTCACGACAACACCTAGTCTAATAGTTATCAATGTTATCAATATATACAATTATTCTATTGTTGATGACATTGATAACTATTTGAATTGTGGAGTTGCGAGACTGTATGTAATTGAATCATTTCCCATGGCTAATCCTCTTTGGAGATTTGTGGATCTAGAAATCCCAGAGTTAGATGCACTTGTTTGTGAAGCTACATTGCTTCCATTGTTGAAAGCTTTCTACATATGCACATAAGAAGCTATTTCATTGAAAAATGATAAATAATTTGAACCTAAAACAATCAAGTCCAAAACTAATGAAAATAAGAATCAATCAACTCTCCATCCTTTCATAGCAGGCCTACTATATAGAATAGAGCACTGAAACTAATCTACAACATAATTGCAAACTACATGAATTACAAAACTACATCCTAAGACAATAATATAAAACTAGAAACTAAATAATACAAGAACTTATGAAATGTGTTCTATTCCATCATAATATGGATCTTTGCTCCAAAAGTCCTCCTCTTGGAATGGAGGAGGAATTCCTATTTATACAAAAACTAGGATAACTAATAATGAATTTAGATCCATAAATCTCTCCTAGATCCACAAATGTCTCATGTGGTTACAACCATGTGCTAACACCTAACAAGTAATATCTCTACACAAATGTTTCTAATCAATATTCCATGATTCTTCTCCATCCAAGATACTTGAGTGATTCCTCTGAATCTTCATCAAATCCTCAAGAGTTGGAAGAGGAAATTCGAATTTGAGGCTTGGTGGTCAAATATGACTTTGTTGGAGTCTTCAAATATACCTGTAAACATCATATAACTCATCCAACTTTGATATATAAGTGAAACTATGCTATTTTTATAGTATTTAATCATAAATTCACTCAAAGTACTAAAATAAATGATTTGGAAAATAATAACTCTAAACCCATATGTAATCACGAAAATGGTCTTAATGTAAGGTTACGAGAAAATGAAATATGGTTAAAAGTGAAGTAAAAGGTTGGTGAAAAGGTGGTATTTTGATGACCCAACATTGCTTATGACTACAAGTTTTTCAAATTGAATAAATATGACTAACATCAAGACCAATAAATTCAAGTGTATTAAAATCCCATCTGGGTAGACAAGAAGGTGATGAACCAATATTTATTGCAGAATGTCGATTAGAAGTCATAACAATTTCAGTCAAAGGAGATGGCGGGCCATTCAAAACAAAAATCAACTAACCAGATGACTTGGAAGAGTTTGAAGGTCCAGTAAAAATAGGAACATATTTCAACTGTCCAAATGAAAGACTGGAAAATGGAACAGAAGACCCATTATCGAAAATAACATCAAAGGAGCCATCATGTAACAATGATCTGGATTATTTTCGACACGAAATGAGAGAAGAGATATAATAAAGAAATGCACAGAGATATCGCAAATATTCAATAATATAACAGAAATTTATCAGATATGCAACCATAAACACAGATATACAGTAATACACGATTTCTATTAATGAAAGAAATGTACAGAGACTGTAAAATACAGAGTGAAAGGCTCGCTAGAATGGTGGCAGCTTATCTCTGAGAAGAGATGTGACGGCTACTCCCATTCGCAAGAATATGGTTACAATGAGGCTCTGAAGTCCTTTTTACAATAAGCAAGAATGCCAAAAAACCTAACCCTAGGAGATGAAACGCCAAAAGTCATGTGGGCCCCGTTTGGGTAAGCTAGTACATCAACTTCCCGGGGTCGTAACTTTTGCATACGATCTCCGTTTTAGGCATGTGATAGCCCGTTGGAAATGTATCATCGAGGAGATTCATTTTGGGGCTTAGTTATTCCTTTGTATATCATTTAGGAGCTCTATATCGAAAAACCTTCGTTTAGGCCGTCAAAATGGCCCCGGAAGTAAAAATTGCTAAAAATAGTAAATTGCCAAAAATGTCAGAAAACTATTTTGAGCCAGTTGGAAAAGGTGGGTGGCCACCGATATCGACCTAGATCAAACAATCTAGAGGAATCATTCAACAATTTAAGGCCAAAGTACTTCTGATCAAAGCATACATTATGTTTGATAATGATTTTTCGTTTAACTAGGTTAAATATTTGATATCCTTTGGATTCTTCAAAGTATCCTATCATGATGCAAGCATGACTCTTTGCATCCAATTTATTTCTGCAATTATTTGGAATATGATCCTAAGAAATACATCAAAACACATAGAGGTGGACGACTGAGGTCTTCCTTCCACACCATCATTCGAATGGAGTCATAGAAGGAACAAATCGAGTCGAGATGCGATTGAGAAGATAGTTTGCATAGTAAACAACTTCATTCCAGAAGCAAGGAGTCAATTATTTGGGCTTCAAAATTCATGTAGCCATTTTGACTAACACCCAATTCTTTTATTCTACAACACCATTATGTTGAGGGGTATGAGGAACCAACCGCTGCCAGTCAATACCTGGTAAAAAAAGGTATTCTTCAAAAGGTTGATTTAAATACTCTCCAACCTTATCTAATATTAGATACTTGATTGGGAGACCACATTTATTTTCATCAAAGGCCCTGAATTATTTTAATTTTTCTAAGAAAAAATTCTTGTTCTTTAGGAAATAAACCCAAATGAAGTGAGAAAGATCATCAATAAAGGTCAAAATATACCTCAGAACTACTAAGAAAGGTATATTGATGCAACAAATATCATTGTGAACCAGTTCCAAGAGGTTCTGTGTTCGCCATGCTTTTCCAGATTGAAAGGTGCCTAATGATGCTTTCCCAGTACACAACCTATGTCGACTCCATTAGAAGGGAAAACCTTCAATAGACCATCAATCATATTTTTTTGTGCCATCGACTATATAATTTGAAAATTTAGATTTCTGAGTCATTCATACCAAGTTTGAATTTGTTCATTAGTGTGAGAAACAAGAGTAGTCAATTCAGGGTCGAGTCAAGTCAAGGTGAAAAACTTATACAAGATTTCCTTCAGGTTGAGAAACCCAATGGTGATAATCGACTAGGCTTTCTTTAAATATTTGACAAAGAATCAATTAGGATAGAATTGTACAAGCTTACATGTATGATTCGATTGATAAATTGAAAACAACTTCGCACTGAGATTTGGCACATGATAGACGTCGTAAATATTTCCATGTCGACAAGGAACATATTTGTGACCAACAATGTYGAGAGAAAAGTCATCAACAATGGATATCTTTCTATCATATCTTTATCCAATGATGTGAACACGGATGCATCCTTGTACATATGATAAGTGCATCTAGAGTCAACAACACATTCACTCTAAGAAAGAAACACTTGAGAAGTTCCAACTTTGAAGGTGAAATTATTAGCATGTCAACGAACAATGGACACATCTCCTTCAAGTCGCTTGAACTTTTCCTCTAAGTCGTCTCTCTTCTTGTCGCAGACTTTCTCCACATGTCCAATATTTCCACAGTACTGACATGTCTTCTTCTTTTGATTCTTCCGACTGGATGTATGTTCATTAGTCCTTCCTTTAGTTTTCTGGTCAAGGCATTTCAGTCTTTGTATAGGGATATAAAACCGTCCTCTTTCCTTGTGATTCATATTTTCCTTTCCCTTGATCAAGTGAGATTGATGTTTACCACCAAGCTTGCCTTCATCCAACAATCTATGTTGATTAGTGATCAATAGGTTATAAAAAACGTCAAAGGTATAATCCTTACCATCTTCCTTGCATGCCTACCAGTTGGTGCGGAAAGTAGAAATGAATAGGTCAAATGGTGATCTCAGATTCATCAATACCAACTCAATGAGTTTTCCATCTTTCTTCTCATAATTGTTTCCACATTCTCCCAATTTTAACTGCAGTTCCTTCACAGACACCAAATAGTCCTCAATTATGTGAAAGGAATGAGGATCTAAAGAGATCAACTCTTTCTCTAACTGCATGACATGGATTTCATCAAATTTATTGAAAAAATAGTTCAACTTCTTCCAGACTTGATGAGGGTAGTTGATTCCACTAGTATGGAACTGAATCTTCCGTGAGATATAGTTTGAGATGAACCCCACAACCTCATCCTTATATTCATCGACAACAAACCTCATTTGATCGTCTATTAGATATGGAATTGTAGTATTTGTATATTTCCACATTCCTTTACTCTTTAGTAAGGTTTCCATGTCTTGTTCCCATATAGCATAGTTTGACCCATTTAAAAAAACAAGATTGATATTCGAAGCCATATTCGATATCTAACAAATCTGATTTGCTTCCAAGGGTTACAATTAGAAAATCATCGGTCCAAAGTCAATCACACAACATATATTCCTGATCTAGGTGGATATTGGTGGCCACCCACCTGTTCCAAATTCCAACTGTCTCATCTTGACAGTTTTTAGTTTAACACGTTTCTCTGTAATGGGGACATTTCTTTGTAATTGTGGGTTCTGCACTTCCAGGGGTTGTCCTGAAGCTATACACAACATCCAGGTGGATAATGGTGGTCTCCCACCTATTCCAACTGGATTATTTTTGAAATTTTCATGTCACTACATCTTTCTGTACTTCTAGGGACGTTTTGGGGCCCTAAACAATGTTTTATTGGCTTTCCACAATCAAACGCTAGAAGAAGTAAAATTTTGACAACATAATGCGTATTTCTCGAAAATACCTTTCTAATGGGCTATCACACGCCTAAAATGAAGATCGTATGCAAAAGGAATGGCCCGAGGAAGTTGATGTACTAACTTACCCCAACGAGGTCCACATGACTTTTGGCATTTCATCTCCTAGGGTTAGGTTTTTGGATTTATATGATTTTGGCATTTGTTTTTATCATAAAAAGACCTTCAGAGCCTCATTGTACTCATCTTCTTCTTGTGAATGAGTGTAGTTGTCACATATCTTCTAAGAGATAAAGCCGCCACCATTCTAGCGAGTCTTGCACTCTGTATTTTTATAGTCTCTGTACATTTCTTTCATTAATATAAATCATTTATTGCTTTATTTCTCTGTTTCTGGAAATTTTTATGTGTATTTCATTCTAATATCTCTTCTTTCATTTCGTCCCGAAAATAATTCGGATCACTGACTCAACAAGATTTGTATAAAAACTGGTGAAGGTCTAAACCATCATCTCTCATACCATGTTGGGGATTGGGTGTAACCTGATTACGAAACAAATAAATAGAATTGTAGATAGTTGAAGAGAAATGATATTCAAAGACAAAAGGTGGTGTCTAAAGACACCATTACAACACTTCAACACATTTCATTGTGATAGGAATTTCACAATGCATATTGAACATGCACACCATGTTCAACATAATTGGCATATGAAAATGACCCTCTGGGTCTGCTATTTATAGCCTTAAGATCTAACCAACTTCCTTGGAATCATGAAGATCTTGTCCCAAGTACAACCATCAGAGGTCAAAGTTGACTCCATCAAACCTGTGTTGTCTAGTCGTCTTGTCAAAGATACTCAACTTGATTGTTCATGTATCCAACACATAGTCAATTTTTCAACTGGTCAATCCAACAATAGATTGTCTTCGACTGTTGGTCAAATGTCTAACTGAAAACCTAGTTGACTACTCGACCGATTATTGTGAGCTTCTGGTTGATTATTCGAAAAATTGTTTCTAGCTATTGGTCGATCACCCAACTGAATGATTCCATGAGAAGTGTGATGAACCATCGGAACCTAAGGTTCCAACAATGCCAAAGTTTGTTCATATCATGTCTATGAGAAATAGAAACTAAGGGAAGAGATGATGGTCCAAAGTTTTCAAACTTGTATAACCTGGTAATATCATCAATAATTCTAGTTGCTAAAATATTCTTGGGATCCTTGAAATCCTTGATTACAACTTAGTGAGGTGAAAATTATAAGGTTTTACCTTCACTAGAACGAGTGAATTGATACACTAATAACATTTTATAGGAAAATGTTGGAACAAATAATACATAATTAAAATGCCCATCATCTAGTTGAATTGTTCCAATCATCACCAACAATTATTTGTTGTTGTTACATTCTTTAAGAAAAAAAACTATGAGTTTATCCTTTCCAAATGATAATATTCTCTAGAATCAATAAGCCACTCTTTAGAATAAAAGTAGATGTTGCATTGAAAGAAAAACCAAATGCAAAAAGAGCATGCCCATAATAAAAAGAGTTAGATGAAAAAATATATGGATTGATGTTGTTCTTCTTCATGACCACTTTTAAGGATTCCATCTTCTTGAAACATTTAGATCATATGTAGGAAATTTTTGAGGATCCATACTTATCTTAATATGTACAAATCTTACAAATTCTTAAAATTCCAACCATAAAACATTTCGTGATATTTTTGTACAAGTATTCAAATTTCTACGGATTTTGTATAGTTTCTAAAAAACATTGACTATTTTTATAGAAAAATACTTTTACCCTATAGAATTTGGGTGAATCATTTCAGAAAATCATGGAAATTGGTGAACCGTTTTTTGGAGAAAAAAACATGGAAAATTAGCCCATGGGAGAAATTTAGCCCCTAAAATTGTCCTTGGTCATTTGCATGACCATCTCGTTCACAAAATTGTAACATGTCTTAGTTTTGTTTACCTTTTGATTTGATTCCCTTATCACCATTGGGAGTAGAATCATATTGAGAGGGTTTGGGACTCTTGTTTTGTTTGTTATTGCAAGAATGTTTCTTATTTGGATGCTTGGGGCATTGTCTCTATTGTGTTGCTAAGTCTTTGTTAAATGTACTTGTAGTGTTGATCAATCCAATTTCCAAGAGATTATCTTTCTATCTAACTAGAGAATCACAAAATGTTTCAAAAGAGGGCATTTTGAAAGTAGTTCCTTGCTCACTAATAAGTGTTTCTTTCATAGACTAAAAATTAGATACAAAAATAGAAAAGGCATTTCTAAGATTAGCAAGAATGGCATATATAAGTTGATCATCATCTTTTTTATGCCATATTCCACAAGTAAAAGTCTAAGAGTCTTCAACTTTAATAGACAATCTTGGATACAACTTTAAATCAATAAAATTTAGGAAATAAACTATTTTTCAATTGGTGGGCTTGAATCTAGTTATTTTACCACACATGGTTTCCAAATTTTCCCAAGCTACATCTAGGGTTTCAAACCCTGGAAAGTGAAACTATAAATCAATAGAGATTGAAATTTCTATCAATCCATGCACTACGTCATTTCTAGTGTCCCATTCGACTCTCTTTAAAGTTTCAAAGGGGTGACTTATGTTCCCAAGGTAACCTAGTAAGTTCCTTACTTTTAAGTAAATCCTCCATATAATATTTCCATGGGAAGTAGTTTGCATTGGTAAATAGTATCTTACAAAATGAAAGTAATATATCTCCAAAACTAGAAATTGACTATAAAAAGAACAACAAGCACAGAGTAGGAAAAAGAGCAATAGAGCTATAAAAAGAAGGGTGGGCGAATTTTGGAGCATTTTGGAGTGCTTTTTGGAGTGTTCTGGAGCTGAAGATTGAAGAACTAGGTTTTCAGGCCTGAAGAGTGAACTCCCGTGTGATTTTCATTGTAACAACAATTGTTGCTATTGTTTTCCTGGTAGTTTTCCTGGTAGTGAATTCCCTTGAGTTCCCAACAGAAGGATTCCTCGTTACCTGTGCCTAAGAGACCCTGATAAACGAATGGGACACCTGATGGACTGAGAGAAGTGAACATTAATACATGGATTCATAGAGTCACAATGCATCCATGATTTGTAGGACAAGATCATTGAACTTGAACCTGTTGAAAGACAACGTTCACCTGGGATTTTCATAGAAAAATATGCAGAAGAAATGAACTTCCCAACATTATTATAAGGAAATCCACATGATGATGAAATTACAAAAATATTTAGCTACCAAAAAATAGTACAATGGGAATTTCTACAAGAAAGAGATGATTTATGATATCACAAAACAAATCTATTTTTTAAAACGATGTGAATAATAATTGACAAAGTGCTCTCCTAAATATGGATACGAATAAGAAAATGGAAACTAAGAGGAAGATATATATTAGCAAGAGATGTTAAGTACAAAGAAAACTTAGAGAAAATATTGAAATTTGATATTGGGTACATAGATTTCAAGAACATTCACATCTCTCCTAACTACTTGCAACAAACCAATAGAAACACATTTGCAATGATCCGACAATTGGGGCCTCCAACGTTTTTCATCACATTTACAAGTACAGAGCATCAATGGAATCCATTGGTGACTGCCTTTATCAAACTATATAAAAATAGGAAAAATAGAAAGAAAATTGAAACATTGGAAGACAATGACATAGATTACCTCATAAGAAAAGACCTAGTCACATGCACTTGTTACTACAAACATATAATTAATGATTTAAATAAATTGATATGCCATGATGACACATTCTTCGGAAAAATATCAAACTATTACTTTGTAATAGAGTTCCAAAATACGGAAGTGAGGATGAACATGGACTATTGTGGATAGAAGATGCTTCAATATATGGAAATGATAGTAACTCACAAATTGAGAAGTGTTTGGAAAAATACATAACGTGTGACAAAAATCATTTGGATCCATAAATTTCCAAAGTCCATAAGCATTACCACAAAAGGATCTATAAAAAACAAAATAAATCACATTGTAGATACAATTTCCCTATGCCAACCATGAAAATGACAAAGGTCATCGAACCGATTAGTTTAGTAAACAAATATCATGATTGAAAAATCAAATTCCCTGTTCACATTTCTAGAGAAAACAAATTATGATGACTTAATGAGCTTAGAAGACTTATTAGTGGAACTAAAGCTAACATAAGTTGAGTGCATTCAAGTAATACAATCTAGAATAAAGCAATTAACAATCTTCCTAAAATGAAAATCTTCACATATTTGGAACAAAATTTCGCAAAGGACATGCCAAATATATGGCATTCGAATATAGATGCAAGACACATACTCAATGAATACACTGTAGCATCATATTGTAGCTCGTACATGACCAAAGTTTACAAATCTATGACAAATGAATTTAGGAGAATACAGAAGGAATGTGAAAAAGGGGAAATGGATGCTATGCAAATGATACGTACACTCGGAAATACATTACTTAATCTTCAACAAATGTCATATCAACAAGCAATTCATATTGCGCTTTCCCTGTCATTGATTTGTAGTTCAAGATAGTGTATTTTCATAAACACATCTCCGCTAGATGAACACACATTCATTCTTAAGCCACCATTTCTATTAAAACAAGAACCTGATAATTCAGAAGATGTGATGTGCCACTCTATTATTGATTACTACATCGAGTGTCCACAAGTTATTAAACATATTTGCCTTGCATAATTTGTATCAAAAATAAAAATAAAAAACAAACATAATATGCTTTGTCAAATACAACAAATACATTGACTATGAAAACGTTTTTAGAAGGAAACTATTGATATATGTTCCATTCGAACAAAGCGAAAACACATTAAAACATAACTTGCATACATGGCAAGCTGCATATAGTTTATATGAGCGTATAATACAAACCAATCAGGCTAAATTTACATACAACATCAACCCAACATGGGGCAATTTGGGGGATACAAATACATGGATTAGTATACACAACTCTAGTCTGTGTAAGAAACATAGAATCCTTATATTTGTTAAATTCTCTTACAAAGGATAATTTCAAGGTCAAACAAAAAGTCGATATTGAGATGCAAGCTTTCCATCCTCCATTTATCCTTTTCTCAATGCTATAATTCTAGTTGAGCTTGTGGTAAATATTGATTTCGATATATTTGTATGAAGGAACTTCCTCCAAGTTGTTGTTGTCATATACGCAAGTATCATACGTGATATTATTGGATTTAATTATCATGACTTTTGTTTTGTTAGTATTAAAAGTCATACCCATATTGGAGCAAAAATCCTTGAGGATTCTTAGTTTCTTGCCAAGATCATGGGGAATCATTGCCATAAGAACAATATATCCAGCATAAAGAAGAAGAAGGATGACTATACTAGTGAGAGTTTGGCCAACACAACCCGCTTCCTCCAAACAATCTTCTAACTTGTCAATGTATATGTCAAAAAGGGTAGAGGACAAAGGACAACCTTGCTTGACTCCAATATTGCAATTGATTTCTTCTAACCAATCCTCATTATTCCTAAACGTGGCAATAACATTCTCATGCAACCTTATTGTAGCATCCCTCAACTCTAAAGACACCTTTATCTCTTTTAAAATATCCCAAATATTTTTCCTGGGTACCGTGTCAAAATATTTTCTAACTAGTAGGTTATTTATCATAACTAGTAGGTTGTTTATTTATATTTTTTGTTTGCTAGTTTGTCCGTGACCTGCGGGACTAGCCTGTGGCTGAGAAACTGTGACTCAGGGGCATATAAGTCATCAATATCACCCGGGGATCGCACTCGGCCTGAGCCACACCAACCCTTAACATGGATGGATTTTTTGTCTCCGCAGGTTTCGAACGAGTGACATTAACATCACGGAGTGCCTTAACAACACATTCCATCACCGACTGTCCTACACCTCGGGGAACCTACTACCCACTAGTAGGTTGTTTATTAATAAACCTTATAACTATATTTATTTATTATTATGTATTATTAATTTTTTATTAGTTACATTATTTTAACTTGAATTACTATATAGATATAGTTATAACGTTATAACTATGGAAATTGACTTTAAAACACTTAAACACAACTCAAATTTATTGGATTGATATGGTCATAATAATTGATATAATAATTCAGGTTAAAAGATTTATAATTATTAAAGCTTCTAGGCATCCAGTGCCAAACACGATGCCTCAAACCACCACACTCAACTTGTCCAGGTTTTAGGTAGCTTCTAGGGCTCAAGGGTCATGAATGACACATCAAACCACCACAGATGACCTCTTGAGGGGATCTTTGGCCTTCAAATTGGGATATGGGCATCATTAGGAAATTCTAAGCACTGGGTATGGGTCTTGGGTCCTTAGACATGATCGAGAGAGGAAACCCATGCCTTAGGTCCTAAAGGAAGCTTCTAGGTATGGACCAACAACAACATGTTGAACCACCACAAAGGACCTTTCCAGGGTATCCTTGGTTTTTGTATGGGGATAATCATCATTTTGATGTTTTGAACATTGATTATGAGCCTCTATACACAAGCTATGGTCAAGGGAACAAACCCAAGAGTTAGGCCCTCAAAGGAAGCTTATAGGCTTATGGGGGAAATAATGACACCTTAAACCACCACACATGACCTCTTGAGGGAATCCTTTGTCTCTAAGTAGGTATATAAGTACAATAAGCATTTTTTAGCACTAGGTATGGGTCTCGTGGCCTTGGACATGGTTAGGGGAGGAAACATGGACCTTAGGCCCTAGAGAGAGCTCCTATCCATCTAGGAGAAAGAAGGATGTCTTGAAAAATCACACATCTGAAGAATATCTTAGCCTATGGTTGGGGATGTCAGTGCCACTAGGTGATTTTGAGAAGTAGGCATGTGTCCTAGGGTCCTGGAAATGATCCAGGGAATAAGACTATGCATTTTGGTCCTAAAGAAAGCTTTGAGGCATCTAGAGCCATAAACAATGCCTCAAAGCACCACACATGACCTCTAGAGGTATTATTGGCCTCTAAGAAAGGATGTTAATGCCCTCACAAGGTTTTGAGAATTAGGTATGCGTTTTAAGGCCTTGATATTGTTGAGGGGGTAAGACCTAAGCCTTAGACGAAGTACAAAGCTTCTAGGCATCTAGGGAAAACACGATGCATCAAACCACCACACTCAACCTCTAGAGGTTTTAGGTGGATTCCAGGGTTCAAGGGTCATGAATGACACCTCAAACAAGCATAGATGATCTCTTGAGGGGATCTTTGGCCTTTAAGTGGAAATATGAGCATCATTAGGATATTTTGAGCACTAGGTATGGGTCTTGGGTCCTTGGACATGATCAAGAGAGGAAACCCGGGACTTAGGTCCTAAAGGAAGCTTCTAGGTATCTAGGGCCAACAACAATATGATGAACTACCATAAAAGAATTTTCCACGGTATCTTTGGTCTTTGGATGGGAATAGTTAACATTATGAGGTTTTTAAAATTAAGTATAAATCTATAAACCCTAGATATGGTTAAGGGATCAAACCCAAAAATTAAACCCTATAAGAAACTTCTAGTATCAAGATTAACACCTTGAACCACCACAAATGACCTCTCAAAAACATCCTTTACCTTTAACTAAATATATTATCTTTAACTAAATATATTATCTATAAGTACCATTAGCACTTTTGAACACCAAATATGGGTTTCCGACCTTAGACATTCTAACATGAATACACCTGCTCTTTCAAACGCTTATGCCATGCTCTTGCTCAAAAACACGTGTGTTCTATATTTTAACATGATTCGTATATAAGGTGTTTTTCATTATTTCCATAAGATTGATTACGACTCGATCCCTACCTGGCCTGGTCATATTTGTAGTAATGTTTCATCTCTTGCACAGTCAAAAGACTGATTCCGAATTCATACATTTGCTAATAGGATTAACATATTGAGGGGTCGTTCTCACAGCTGAGAATTCGAATCACAGTGTAACAGGTCATGGCTCGTGCTCCGTAAGCGCGCACACGATGCTGTCAGTTTCAATGGTGCTCACTGCTCAGAGTTTACTTCTTCAACGCACAATACAGCGTTTCCAAGCACAAGCATCTACAGCTATAAAGCTATTACGCTGCACACAGGATTGTAAATCATCGGCTGCCGCCATCAAAGCTGAAGAATATATGATAGAAGAAAAGGTGTCAAATAAGACGCGAAGTACCTGCTATTTTTTCAAGTTTATGAATCATCGGTGAAATTTCCGTAAAAGACGTCCAT
>JZKD02S2329356.1:0-12052 GCA_000966675.3 Picea glauca
GTGATGAGACCCCCCTTCCTTTGGCCATGCAACCAAAGGTCACTGCCCTGGTTTGGTCAAGGTAAATTGATTACAACTTACCATGAAGGTAGCCTTCCCTTTGGGTATGTTCTCACCCCATAAGGCATTTTTGTATTATAAATTTTATGTACCAATGGAACATTGCAAGTATTGAGAGTGAAGTATTGGATGAGCATTGATGATGTTTTGGTTGTTCACATATTAAAAAATCAACACTTCCAATTTTATTGCAATTACTTTTTCACACATCCGCTAATTGCACTTACACGGATGTCGAGAAGCTTAACAATAGCCCTAACTTGAATCTTAACATCATGCTTGCATTGGAACAATGTGTATGTTTCATTGAATCCCTAGTCTATTTAATTGGTGTCAAGTTCATTCAAGTGTGCCCATTGTTGCTGATATCCTTGGGATGATGGTTGAAGTGGCCTTATGGCCCATTAAATATTTAATGTGGATTTTCATTCCTAGTTCATACTTAAACCATCGGTAACTAATTGCTAGATCCCTTCATTTTTCCTCTATAATAACATGAGTGTGCAAATCAATCACATTTCTACTACAAGTGTTCAAATTGAATTGGATCCACAGTGATAGCAGTAGAGAATCATTGAACCTTTCTTTTCAAGAGATAAACAATAACAAGGTTTGTATTATACATTTTGGCCAAAATTTTGAGTAAATACATTGTATGTCATCTTGATGTATTGATCAAACATAGATTCTTTTGGTTTTTTCTTCTTATCCATCATTCTCAAAGCCAATTTTACTTTATGGTCACCCTATATTTTGGCATTAACAAAGAACCATTGTAGTTAGTGATTATGCAACCAAGGAGGCTGTTTTGTGACTTCCTAATTTGTAATGGTGTTCGAGGATGACCTCTTCAATGATCTCTTGAACAATTCCATCCTTGCAAATAAATTCAACATGATCCTACAAAATAAGTTGAATCATATAGGTACATCTTCACACACATTGATTGACATCTACGTGATCCCTGCATTATTGATGTTTGGTAGCATTAGACATGTATTTCCACACAGGTCTATGTGTATAGACATGTGGAAGTCGTCCAAAGCCTTCTACCTTGAGACTTTACTTTAATTAAAGGAATTATTAAAGTAAAGTTATTTTATTAATTAGTTGATTTATTTAAGGAAATGCTAAAAGTAATTAGCATTTAATCTTAGCCATTGATCTCAAGTGAGGTGAGAAGTAATCTCAATTGCCAATCACTTTAGAGATTAGGGTTAGGTCATAACTCAAGATTATAAAATCAAGGCTAGGGTGAAGGAGAAGACACTTGACAGGACTTTACAAAGAGTAGAGAAGGACCTTTACTCGGAGAGTTAGATCACAAAGGACTGTGATTCAAGGATATCTTGGATAGGTGGAGAAGGACTTCCATCTAGAGATCAAATCAAGGATAAGAGAGAACATAGGCAGGTTCAAGTGGGTTTTAGCAGAGCAAATCCATAGGAAAGGGTTGCGCCATACAATGTTTTTCGTATAGTCCTTGAGGTCGTGTTCATGGGTCACAATGGAGATGGGAGCGTATACACGGGTTTACATAAGGAAAGATGCATACACCTCGAAAAGTGTGCCAAATATGGGTCTTACAACAGATTAGACTATGCCAGGTTTGTGTGCAGTTGTATTTCTATCAGTGGGTCATTATCCCTATTACGGGAGCCCTAATTTAATAATAATAAAATCATCTTAGCATTGGTTTTCCCTCCATGGTTTTTCCAGGGGTATCTACCCAAAAATATTGGTGTTTATGTGTGCATGATTTGGATTATAGTATTACTTTTGCTATCTTTATTTGAGTTGAATATTCCAGCAGTGTATTTTTGTTTTGTGAGCTACTAATATGATTTAAAATAAGGAAATCACCAGATAACAAGATACCTAAGGCCCAGAGTAAGAGGATTTCAACATGGTATCAAAGCACATCCTCTGGGAGGAAGCCAAATCTCAGATCCATAAAAATTGATAGCATATCTATCAAATATGCGGGAGATATTAACATATCCATAACCAACGGGCATAATTGAAGGACGAATTTAAGGGAAACAGTCATATTGAGGCAGATTTTGGGTTTTGCAGTTTTATGGAGTTGTACGTGGGTTGCAAAAGGAACATGTGCATACATACACGGGTCTCTTTGGAGATAGTCGCGTATACGTGGTTTGAAGCAAGCATAGGCGCATGAACACACAAGTTTCAATAAGGAAATTCTTGTACATATGTGGGGTTCAGTGGTGAAAAGCATGTACAGGTTTTTATAGGTCAGTACAAGGGAAGTTTCAGTAGCAGGTTATTTCCAGCGTAGTTTATCAAGACTTGGCAACAACACTGCTGAGAGTTGAAGACAGATTGGATGGAGCATCCAACTTCCTATCTTGGAAAGAAAGAGTAACTTTGGCATTAAAGGAGTATGACCTTTGGGAGTTAGTGGACAAAGTAGTTGTTCCACCGATAGATCTGGCAGCTTTGGAAGCTCACGAGAATAAGAGGATCAAAACATAAAGGGTCATCTTGGATTCAATGAAGGATCATCTAATTCCTCACTTATCCAAGAAGAAGAATCTCAAAGATATGTTTGATGCCTTGGTAGGTTTATTCTAGAGCACTAACATGAATTGGAAGATGGTCTTAAGAAACAGACTCAAATAAGTGCATATGTCTAGATCTGATAATGTTACTAGCTATTTCATGATGATCACTCAAGTACGTGATCATCTTGTAGCGATAAGGGAGAAAACATAGGACATAGAGATTGTGAATGTGTCATTGAATGGTCTTCCCAAGACATGGGAACCCTTTATCAAGGGAGTATGCATTTGGGAACATCTCCCAGATTGGCAGAGACTTTGGGATGATTACATCTAGGAAGAGACTCGAGAGGAGTCTAAAGCAAGAAAATATGGAGATGAAGAGGAGGAGAACATGGCCCTTGTTAGTTAGAAAATAAAGGGAAAAGGAAAGGGTTCTCAGGGTAACAATGAGAAGTCAAACTCACAGCCAGGTAAGAAGGACTTGAGTAAAATCAAGGGCTTTGTGTGTCACAAGTATGGGAACTATGCATCACAGTGTCCAGAGAAGAAGGGGAAAGGGAAGACACAGACAACATCATCAACAGAGACACAACTAGATGAGTTTCCAACAAATTTTGAGAAGGAATTCTCAATGTTCTCATGCCTATCTACTAACACCAACTCAAGGAGTGTGTGGCACTTAGATAATGGTGTTTCTTTTCATATGATGGGGACATGTGATTTTTTCATTATATGGTCAACAACAAACTAAAATCTACATGTGGAGCTTGACACTCATGCTAAGAGTGGTGTAGAGGGAGTTGGAACAGTCAGGTTCTAGCTGGAGTCAGGAGGTTCTTTGGAGGTGGTAGATGTGTTGTATGTCCCAGAGTTGAAGATTAATTTTCTCTCAGTATTGCCTCTGGAGGATAAGGGTTTTGCACTCTTGTTCCATAATAGACAAGTACTCATACATTCATAGGGAGTTAGCCCTATCATAACAATCAACATTGGTGTCAGAGAGGGTAGGGTATATAGGTTCCAGGGTCAACCTGTAAGAGCATCCAAGGAGATCTTGGATCATGGATCGATGTTAGTGATAGAGGACAAGGAGAAAGAGGCTCTGAAGGGTGAAAAAGCGAAGGATAAGCAAAGTTCACAAACTTTTAGTGGGGAGTCAACCTTCAAATGGAAATAGGAAGTTAGCCTCTTCTAGTCCTATCAGGAGACCAAGTTGGTACAAGATGAAATTGATGGATGCAGGAGTAGGAGACTCCTAGGATCACATTGAGGGAGAGCAGGCCTTCGACAAAGCTTCCAAACTTTTTGGCATTGACATGTAGCGTCATCAATTTTGAGACTTCTAGTATTCAGGAAGCAGCTGACCAATAGGGTTGGAGGGATGCCAGTGTGCAGGATTATGTGTATGACATTGTGCTAGGGTTAGAGGGAGAACCGATTCTAGGTGGATCTTCGAGAAATACCTTCCTCGCTAAGAGGGAGTGTTGACGTTTGGTAACATCAGACAAGTATTTATGCACAGGTCTAAGTGCCTAGACGCGTGGAAGTCATCCAAAGCCTTCTACCTTGAGACTTTACTTTAATTAAAGGAATTATTAAACTAAAGTGATTTTATTAATTAGTTGAGTTATTTAAGGAAATGCTAAAAGTAATTGGCATTTAATCTTATCCATTGATATCAAGTGAGGTGAGAAGTAATAATTGTCAATCACTTTGGAGATTGGGGTTAGGTCACAACTCAAGATTATAAAATCAAGGCTGGGGTGAAGGAGAAGACACTTGACAAAGAGCAGATAAGAATTTTTTCTTTGAGAGTTGGATCACGAAGGACAATGATTCAAGGAGATCTTGGATAGGTGGATAATAACTTCCATCTAGATATCAGGTCAAGGAGAAGAGAGAAAAAAGGCATCTGCAAGTGGGTTTCAGCAAAGTGAAGCCACAAAAAAGGGTTGTACCATACAAAGTTTGTTGTATATTCCTTGAGGTCGTGTACATGGGTCACAGTGGAGACAGACGTGTATACGCAGATTTACTTAAGGAAAGGTGTGTACACCTTGAAAAACATGCCATATTTGGGTCATGCAACAAATCAAACTTTGTCAGGTTTGTCTGCAATTGTATTTCTCTCAATAAGCCATTATCCCTGGTACATGAACCTTCATTTTATAATAATAAAATCATCTCAGTATTGGTTTTCCCTCCGGGGTTTTTTTATGGGTATCTACCCAAAAATATTGGTGTTTATGTGTGCATGATTTGAGTTGCTTCCAATATATTTATTTGAGTTGAATATTCCAACAGTGTATTTTTGTTTTGTGAGCTGCTAATCTGATTTGCAGTAAGGAAATCACTAGATAACAAGATACCTAGGGCTTGGAGTAAGAGGATTTCAACATGCATCATATATGCTCTCTTTACCTTTAAATGTGTTTGCATGGGTCTCCAATAGTAGAAACGATGCAACCACATGGACATACTTTAGCCCGTGTGCAACACATAAAACAACCCCATTGTGGCCATGGGAATATTTTTGCACAACTTGTAGAGCATCCCCTTTGAAGATTCGATCTTAGCCATTATCCTCAACCGACTTTGTCTTGCATACAAAACTCAAATTCATGTGTAATACCTTGTTCACGCATCATACCTATGCAAACGAGGAAAAGTCTATAGCTTGTGGCCCTCTTGCATGCTACCTCAAATCAATTTTCCTTACATGGCTTCCTCCCTTATGCTTCATTATCAAAACTTAGGCTCCTATATGAATGTGTACTTCAATCCAAATCATACTTAGTGCATGGTAATTAGGGCATAAACATAAAACAATGTCATCAATGAGGTAAGTGAATTATGAGATAAGACAGATGAGTTAATGGATGGTATTCAAAACACATAAGAAAATATGAATCTCATTAATTATGGGCTCTTGAACAAATCTTTAAAAAAGGATATGCATGCTCAATTCATTCAAATTATTTCCTAGCACTATTACCAATAATGAAAAAAAATCTCTTGAGTTTGAGAAGCATCTAAAAGGAATTGGTTCCAAATTACTACATCATATAAGTCATATAGTTGGTGGACTTCGCCAAGGAATTTTTCAAGACATCCTATTGGCTCGTGTCATCAAATGTACACGTGTGCCAATTCTTCTCTCTCATTGCTTGAACAATCATCATGTGGTCTCCACTTCTCACTCCATCCTTTAACTACTACAATATGGATAGTAGGTTCAAATTTAGATCAATATCCTAGATCACTGGGAAAAACAAGTTCTTTCTTGAAAAATATAATATGCTTGAAACACACTATCAAATGCATATGGATATTTTCATCACTTTCTCTACCTGTGATTATGTGTAGATGTCATTTTTGGGTTGGAATTATAACTCCCTTCTCCCCTAACTCCCTTCTCCCCATTCTTATTCCCTACCTTTTGAAGCCTATTCACTTAATATAGAACCACTAACCCTTTGAGAAATCTTGCTTTGCCTACAAAAGTTAGTTTCACTACACAACAACATTTATAAAACAAATATATTCAACCTATTTGCAATATAACGACATACTTTTTGCACCTTGAAGATCAATTGATAGTTATCCTACTCCCATAGGCTAGGAACCAGTGATCAAAATTGAAGGATTGCTTTTAATTTCAAATTGAAGGGTATATATTCATTTGACCCTTCCATGATAAAAATTTGAAAAATTAGTTGTATTTCAATTGACAAGAGTAAACTAGGTACACGCTTAAAAAAAATATAAATAAAATATTGTCCTTAAAATTATTCAAAATGTTAAAATTTAATGAACAACACTTAGATAGATAAGTTTAAATTACAATAGAAAGTAATAATAATGATACTTTGAAATTTCAAATATAACATTTTGATGGGTTATATATACATTAATAATAATATAAATTCATAACCATTGAGCCATGTTTTCTTTGGAGGAATTTCAAAATGTTAAAAATGAAAATATAAAACTTTAGACAATCACAAAATCAATATTTTTGTGAACACCCATATAAGGGATGATGTAATCTATGTATCCATATGATGCATGAACATTGCATCTTATATTTGTATTTTGGACATACCCCAATCTTGCTTAACAATGGGAGTCATATTCATTCTAGATCTCATTAGAAAATAAGAAATTGTAGTAAATCTTGAGTCCTTTTGTTGAAGGGTGATAATTCTATCAAAATACCATAAAAACAATGAAGAAACCCTACTTGCATTATAGGCCTCTAGGAACATGACAATCTAGCATGACTACATGCATTGTTTATTATTTAGGTTAAGATGTTTATGATTTGGAGCCAAGATCTATAGGAACATAAAAATAAAGGGAATTACTCATCAAGGCTACCAAGTATGTTATATTTATTGGGGATATTGATTGTTCATTTTGTGTTATAGACCTGTTATCGCGAAATTTGTACTTATGCAAAGCCCAACACAAGACTCCCAAGTATTGCATAGTTATGGAAGAACCTACCACTATCACCTTAGTAAGGACTTCCCTCATTTTAGTGGTGGAAGAGGTCCACCATAAGGGATGCTTCCCTAGTGACCTCAAGGGATCAAATAGAAAGTTTATTTTCCAAGCCTATTGCCCCCTATCTTGATCACTGAAATATTGGTCTAGGTCAAGGATAGATAAGATGTTTTAAGATTATTTGATACCTGCCTAGAAAAAGAACACTTCACAACACATATATAACAATTCATGAGTGCAAGTATGCTATAAACACTTCTTTTAGACACTAGACACGTTGTGTTCACTATTTTTGTTTCAAGTTGCAACAATAAGACATTCTTATAACAACAAGAGATAATTTGTAACAACAACAATAATAAGTGCTCAGAAATGCCACAATTGACCATGAAAATTAAGCATGCAACCAATATAATACTAACCAATAGTTAGAGGCAATTTATGAATGAGTTAGGCCACCAATAGATAGGTGTATGCAGAAAAATTATGTAATTTAGATGGTTGTAGAAAACCTTTTACAAAAACAACAAGTTATTCAGTGAGTTTGCAAGAGTTATTATTAGTATAGTTAGTAGAAAGCTTGAAAGTTTTGAGAGAGTGAGTTCATCAATTAGTTCACCATGAGAATGCTTTAAGACTAGTGCCTTTAAGGGTTATTAAGTCTTTCAAATGCAACTAAGATTGAAGGTTGGCCTACTTGAAACCAAGAGGTACGATCTAACCCCTAAGTATAAAACATGGTTAGCCAAAGTTCATAAGAAACATTAGTCCTTAAAACATGCAAAGTAAGCTGCAACTTAAGATATAAGCCATGTAAGACAATTCACCTCAGTATCCCCTTCAAGCATCACACCATCCTAGGATCCCATGTGAGTTATCGAGTTTAAGTATGGGAGGGTGTTCATCCAACCCTATTAAGTGTGCCACCGAGACATGAAATAAAATACCTAGGTAGAGGGATAGGTCTCGATAGTGACAAGGGAAAGTAAAAACCCTTCAAGAGTAAGTGTGATAATGATATGGTTTTATGGCTTACTTCATGGCTAATGGTGCCAATGAATCCATTGAGCACCTTTGTGGCAGGTGTGCTTGCTCTTTAGTTACCTCATATTTACGTGCTATTTTTTTTCCAATCCCCTTTATTTTCCTTTTTCTAAGTCTTTCTTTATTATATATTTGCAAGTCCCTTTTTTCAAGTTTCAAGCCATTAACATTTTATTTTTTGGACCAGGGTGAGCATTGAAAGAGTAAAGCTTGAGTTTGGACTGACTTTTGTTAGTCCTCTTTGTTATCATTCCTTTCTTTATTTAGCATCATTTTCTTAATATTTTCTCATGAGTTGTGAAACAACCTCTGGACCTTTAGTCCCTCTTCTCGAGACTAGACCATGACCCATTGTCGAAGTTTAGTACACTATGAGAGGCTCCAAGATGGAAAGTGTTAAGTATGGCAAGGAACAAAAGGTTACCCTTGAGAGGGCCCCCCAATAGTACCCCTTTTCCCTAGGCAATGACAACACAAGACTAGGGCACAAAATCTTACCACCAAGGTGAAATAAGGAAACTAAAACAATTTCCCAAACTAATGATCTATTATCCAACTTCAACCAAAGATCCTCATCCACATGCATAACAAATTAAGCACAACACTTTGCATAAAAGAAGGACTAGCATACCTCATGGTTATGATGGATTACCATCTCCCATACTCTAGGTTGCTTGAATGTGATGAGCCTTGGTTGACATGTAGCTGTAAAGTGAATAAGGGGGGTTGTCGGGCTTCCATCTGTGGACATGATGATCATCACTGTGGTCAAGATCATGCTCTCTATTGTGGGCTATGAGACACGATATTCTCTAGTTACACCTAGGCATGGGGGGGTAACAAGACCTAACCTCCCTAACCCCTCATGTAGGTAGAATAATATGTTTTCTATGCAATAAAGGTCAACATTAATAAATAAGGCCTATATAATAATGTGAACAAGTTTAATGTAAGAAGATTTAATAGAAGTTTCTTATTTAGAAAGATCCTCCTCTAGAATGTTATTTAGAGGATAGAATTAGTATAAATAAGAGTAGAAGGCATGGGAAAGTTTTGTCTTGAAAATTATTTGTAATTGAGCTTTGCTTTGCTAAAGGTTTCCCTCTCAAAGAGGTAAGTTAACTTGGCTTTCTATCAATAAAGGTATCATTTATGGTGTTATTTTTCTCTATATTTCGTTGTTTATGTTGGTATTCTTCATAGTTATTTCGTTCTACTTTGCATAATACATCTGATACCTTGCAAGTGGTATTAGAGCACTTTCCTCTCCAAAAATTTTGGGACAATTTTTTTATGGGTAGAGATGCATACTTATGGCACCTTTAAAGCATAGAGATCTATCGTTCAGGGGGTAAAACTATGGTTGGGGAGGACTACACACATGAAATACAAACGGTTTCACGGGTTACTCGAAACCACTATTTCACCTAGTTCAAAACCTCTGTAACCCCTGTTGGTACCCCTTCGAGTAGTACTACACTAAACAACACCTGTACACGACCATTACTCCCACGTGCCTTCGAGTATATAGAGAGTCCCTTAGGTCTCTTGAAACCAACTATAGATCAACCGATTGGCCACTTGACTGTTATAGTGGCACCAAGAACAACACTCTGGAAGACTACTCTCTAGTACCTGGATAATAATGTAATACGAATAAGGGTACGATCAAGCCTCCTTAGTTTGTGCCCTGAGATATTGGGCTAAGTACTATTGTTCGACCCCGCAGGAATATGAGAGAGTTATAGCACATGGAAAACCCTTGTCCATAAGACCCCTAAAAACCCTAACCCTTGATGCCAAAACTGAACTAAATATACACAAAGGGGAACTTTTGCAGCGCAACCCTGCCACTTGCATCCATGTTGTGAAATTCCTACAAAATTTCCCTAATTAACAATTTGGGCATATTGTCACTGCAGTATTCTTTAGGCCAGAGTATAAATCCGCAAGAGTAAAAAAGAGAGTATAGTGGTCTTTCCAACACTCTTATTTGGGACCTGTCCCATTGGATTCCCCTCTTTGTACTGATCATTGTGGTGCCTATCATTTATAAGCATTTTTTTTATGGACCCGCCAACCCTTCTCGACACCCTTATTTGGGACCTCTCCCACTAGATTCCTCTCTTCACCCTGAACATCATGGTACCCCTCACCTGTAACCCTTTTTTCTGTGTGGACCCACCTACCCATTGTTTTCTTATTCACAAATGGCTCTCATCTGCAACCAAGAAATAACTACCTTGATAACCGAAAACAACCACAACAAGATTGGAACCTAGGAAATCAATTCCAACAATGGTTCCCTCAATTCCAAAGTTGAGAACCTCAATACCCAATATGAATCCCTCAATGGTCAGTTTGGATCCCTTTAAGCCAAAAACAACAAATGGATGAGCCACTTCATGAACCCTACTTCCTCTGAACAACCTTCCTACCATGAATAAGTTGAGTCCTTCCATTCCTCGACCTTTCATCGTGACCTGTGTCTTCTCAGATTTGAGGTGAACAAATTTGATGGCTCTTATCCCACAGGTTGGGTCACTCAAATGGAACAATATTTCTCCTTGCACAACATTACTGATGATTTGGCCAAACTTCATTACGATGTCCTTTATCTGGATCCTGAACACTGGCAATGGTGGAAATGGCGTAAAAGTTCACACAAAGAGTATGTTTCTTTAACACAAATTGTTGCATATATTTATGAANTGATGCAAATTGGGCAGGAAGTGTTTCTGACAGGAAAAGCACTTCAGGATGTTGTTTCAGTTTGGGATCAACTATGATCTCATGGCAGAGTAGGAAGCAATCTAGTATTTCTCTCAGCACAACGGAAGCAGAATACATTGCTGCATGTTCTGCCAGCTGCAAAGCTATATGGCTTCGAAAGTTGTTCACCGGCCTATTTGACTTAGAGATGAGAGTAACCTTGATTCTATGTGACAACCAGAGCTGCATAAAGATGATAGAGAATCCTGTATTCCATGTCAGGTCGAAGCATATAGAGATCCGTTACATTCGTGACATGGTGTAGAGAGGAGCCTTAAAGCTCTAGTACATTAGCATAGATGAATAGGTTGCTAACGTGTTGACCAAGCCACTATCTAGTATAAAGTTTGAGTACTTTCGAGATAATCTTGGTATAGTCCGAAAGGACCCTCCTCGAAAGGGGGTGTAGATGCTGAGATGAGACATCTCTTGCTTCCGACCTGATGGTTGTGATGTAAAGCAAGATGATGTGATATGACTAGTACTGTGCTTCCATCTGGATAGCTGTGACGTAAAGCTAGTCTAGTATCCTGCTTCCGAACTGATGGTTGTAACGTAAAGCAGGACGAGTACCTTGCTTCTGACCTGATGGTTGTGACGTAAAGCAAGATGATGTGTGACTAGTACTATGCTTCCGGCTGTATAGTTGCGACATAAAGCAAGTCTAGTTCCCTACTTCCAACCTGATGGTTGTGATGTAAAGCAGGATGTGTACCTTGCTTCTGACCTGATGGTTGTGACGTAAAGAAAGATGATACGATGAGACTAGCATTGAGCTTCTAGATAGATAGTTGTAACGTAAAGCCAGCCTAGTATCCTGCTTCCGACCTGATGGTTGTGACGTAAAGCAGGACGAGTATCTTTCTTCCAGCTTGAGTGTTGTGACGTAAAGCAAGACGATGAGATGAGACTAGTACCGTGCTTCCAGCTTGATGGTTGTGACGTAAAGCCAGTCTAGTATCTTGCTTCCAGCTTGAGTGTTGTGATGTAAAGCAAGACATTGAGATGAGACAAGTATCGAGCTTCCAGCTTGATAGCTATGGCATAAAGCCAGTCTTGTATTATGATGAGCCAACCTTGTGCTATGATGATGATGATGTATCAGTTTTTATACTAATACATATTGATGCATATGATGA
>JZKD02S2329356.1:12062-32221 GCA_000966675.3 Picea glauca
TCCCAGGATAAATGTTGTGTCTCTTGTGATTGTGTATTTCTCAGTGATCTTGGATTATGCTATTGTTATCTAATGAAATGCAAATAACTATAATAATGGCTTAAACATTAACAATCATTGCCTTTGAGCAATTGGCTTTCATAACAGATGGCATGTTCAATGCCTTCTTTAGGGAATGCTTTATCAGTGGCATGAAGGATGACATATGACCCCATGTCCCGATGGCTTGCCCCCAGAATTGGATGGAAGCGACTCAACGTGTCAAGGAAGCACAATAGGTATTCTCTTCCTAAAACTAGAAACACTCCTTTATTCCTCACCCTAGATCCACCAATCCTACTCCTCCTGCCACTCCTCTCAAGATGCATAAATTAACCCAAGCAAAAATGGTTGAATGCCAACTTAAGGGTCTTTGCTATAACTACGATGACAAATATTTTATGGGGAACAAGTGTAAGGAATAAAATCTTTTTATGGCCATTTATGAGGATATTCCTGATGAGGATGTCAATGTTCCCCATGTTGAAGAGCTATCCCACGTAGATGATCCTACCTTGCCCTCTAATCCACCAGAAGTTGAACAACTGATTCCGTTCAATGCCCTCATGGGTTTTCCTACTCCCCAAACCCTCAAGTTAATTGGCTACATTAAGCATATGAAAGTCATCATCCTGGTTGACAGTGACAGTACCCATAATTTTATTCATCCTTGCATTACCCAAGAGACCAATTGTTATATCTGTGCAGTCAACAATTTTCAAGTCATGATTACAAATAGCAGTTCCATGAAATGTGGGGGGCGTTGTGAATATGTGCGCCTACAAATTGGTCAGTACCACCTAAAATCTCATATGTTTTCTATCGACATGGGTGGTTGTGACATTGTGTTAGGTGTTGGATGGTTATGCACACTAGGCCCCATCACCATGGATTTTAAGGACTCAATTTCCAATAGGAGGGGAAATTTTATAAGTTCCAAAGCATCACGACAAGTTCCCCAGAAATCATCAGTTCCCACCGAATAGAAAAGCTACTGAAAAAGGTCATTGAGGCATTATTTCCCAACTCCATTCCATTCAAGTCGTTGAGACTCCCTCAACTACTATGCATCCCGACCTCCAATCTCTACTCTCCCAACACCAATATGTTTTTAAAAGACCCCAAGGACTTCCCCCTTCCTGTGACACCCATGATTATTCCATTCCCCTGGTCCTTGTCAATCTTCCTCCCAATGTTCTCCCTTATTGTCATCCCTTTGCCCAAAAAAATGAAATTGAGAAAATTGTTCAAGAATTTCCAGAGGTGGGTGTTATCCATCCTAGTACCATCACTTATTCTTCTTCTGTAATCATGGTACTCAAGAAAGAAGGAACTTGGCGCATGTGTCCTAATTTTCACGCCCTCAACAAAATCACAATCAAAGACAAATTCCCCTTTCCTGTCATTGATGACCTTTTGGATGAAATGAGTGGGGCTCAATACTTTACCAAACTTGATCTACATTATGGCTATCACCTGATAGTATGAAAGAGAAAGATATTCACAAAATTTCCTTTCACACTCATGAAGCTCACTATGAGTTCTTGGTCATGTCCTTTGGCCTATGTAATGCACCTTCCACTTTTCAAAGTCTCATGAATCATGTCTTCCATCCTTTCCTTCGCCATTTTGTCTTAGTTTTCTTTGATGATATTCTCATCTATAGTAAAACTTGGAAATCCTATATCATCCATGTGGATCAAGTTCTACATCTACTATCTAAGCACAAACTTTTTCTCAAATAGTCTAAATGTGCTTTTGGATCCTTTGAAGTTGAGTACATGGGTTGTATTGTCGACAAGGTTAGTGTACGTGTGGATCCTAAGAAAATTGAAGCTATGAAGGATTGGAATTACCCTAAAACTCTTAAAATCTTGCAGGGTTTATTGGGTTTAATGGGATATTATCACAAGTTTGTTCATAATTATGGTAAAATTCCAGCTCCTCTCACTGCTCTCCTTAAAAGGAATCCTTTCAATTGGACTCCCACAACTGATCAATCCTTCCACGTCTTGAAAGAGGCTATGCGCACGACTCATGTCCTAGCATTGCCAGACTTCACCAAGACTTTTTTCATGTAATGTGATGCTTTAGGGAAAGGAATTGGGGCAGTCCTCATGCAATATGGCATACCTTTGGCTTTCACTAGCAAACAAATTTCAGAGCGACATTTGGGAAAATCAACCTATGAAAAGGAAATGTTGGGTATTCTACATGTAGTGGATCTCTAGCGTCCTTACCTATTGAGGTAATGCTTCCAAATTAAAATTGATCATCATAGCCTCAAGTATTTTCTGGAACAAATAATTTCATCCTCAGAGCAACATAAATGGGTGACCAAGTTGTTTGGATATGATTATGAGATCGTTTACAAGAAGGGAAAATAAAACGTGGTTGTTGATGCTCTTTCAAGGAAATATTAAGACGAAGGGTCCTTCTTTTCCCTCTCTTCAATTGTAGTAGATTGGCTTCAAGCTGCTCGCCAAGAATGGTTGAAAGCCCCCAAAATTTATCGCATGATCCAACAATTGCAATAGAATCCTCAAGCCTCTCTAAGATACTCTTGGTACAATGAAGAGCTTTGCTATATGGGTCGCTTGTATTTAAGCAAACAATCGAACCTTACATCCATTATTCTCTCTGAACTTCATGCTTCACCCGCAACTGGGCATTCAAGCTTTATCAAAACCTATGAATGGGTCAAATGTTATTTTTTCTGGGAAGGCATGAAGCAATACATCCACACCTTTGTGGTTGAGTGTGATACATGTCAACACAATAAGGGTGAAACCATCAAAACTCTAGGCACACTCCAACTGCTCCCAATTCCACCTGCTATTTGGATGGATATTTCTATGGACTTCATTGTTGGCTTGCCCAAATTGGGCAATAAGTCAGTCATCATGGTTGTAGTAGACCATCTTTCCAAATATGCTCATTTATCTGCTCTTCAACACCCGTTCACTGCATCCACATTGGCTCAAAATTTTATGGCTAATATATTCAAACTCCATGGCATGCTTCACTCTATTGTTAAATATTGAATGTGATCCAACTTTCACAAGCCATTTTTGGCAAGAATTGTTCAGTCTCCAAGGAACCCAATTGCATCTCAACACCTCCTATCATCCCCAGACTGATGGACAAAATGAAGTTGTCAACAAGTGTTTGGAAACATATTTGCGGTGTTTTTCATTCAACCAAAAAACTTAATGGACTCAATGGTTACCCTTATCTGAATGGTGGTGCAACACATCTTACCATGCTGACACTCACATGACTCCCTTTGAAGCGGTCTACGTTCAAAAGCCACTGTCTGTTCTCTCCTACTTGCTAGGTGTATCAAAGGTTCAGGAGGTCGACAACACACTTACAGTCTGGGTTGCCATTCTTGGTACCCTCAAAGAAAATTTGGTCATGGATTAGAATCACATGAAGCAACAAGATAATTAGGGTCATTCATAATGTCAATTTGTTGAAGGGGACTAGGTGTTTCTTCGTCTACAACCTTATAAGCAAACTTCACTCAAAGCTGAACATTGTCAAAAAATCGCTCCTAAGTTTTATGGTCCTTATACAATTATCAAGCAAGTGGGGCCCATGGCCTACCGATTAGCTCTTCCAAGTCACTCTAAGCTCCATCCTATTTTTCATGTCTCTTGTTTAAAGAAAATGATTGGAACTAAGTGCCAGACTCAAACCAGTCTCCCTAAGTTGGATGAAGAAGGATCCATTTGGTTGCAACCATAAGCAGTCTTGGACTAGTGTGAGCGTCATCTTCGTCAATGCACCATCAAGGAAGTTTTAGTCCAGTGGAAGGATACACCACCAAGATGCCACTTGGGAATCAACTACCATTCTGCAACAATTTCCCCATCTCAAGCCTCGAGGACAAGGCTGATTTTCAAGGGCAAGGGCATGTTAGGGACCTAACCTCCCTAACCCCTCACATATGTATAATAATTTGTTTTCTATGTAATAAAGGCCAACATTAGTAAATAAGGTCTATATAATAATGTGAGCAAGTTTAATGTAAGAAGACTTAATATAAGTTTCTACTTCTAGAAAGATCATCTCTAGAATGCTCTTTAGAAGATAGAATTAGTATAAATAGGAGTAGAAGGCATGAGAAAGTTTTGTCTTGAGAATTATCTATAATTGAACTCTACTCTGTTGGAGGTTTCCCCCTCTACGAGGCAAGTGAACATGGCTTTCTATCAATAAATATATCATTTTTGGTGCTATTGTTCTCTATATTTCGTTGTTTCTGCTGATATTCTTCATAATTATTTTGTTGGTACCTTACATTTTATATCTCATACCATGCAAAAAAGCATGAAAGAGTGGGATGTCAGAGCATAACCCTAATGCATAAGTTTGATAAATAAAAATTATGTTACCTTCTCCCTAACTTTCTTAATAATCCCACCCAACTTAAAAAATGTTGTTCCAAACATTATTGCTACAAAGGATATGTATCCTTGGTCTTGGGCTTGGAATGAAATTGGGGTAAGAGAGCCATGTGGCATTCATAAAATATGAAAAAGTGAAAGAGTGTGATAGATAAATATGCATGGAGTTAGGAAAAGGGGAATGCTTACTTTGGAGAACAAATGAGTGAGAATTTGATGATGCTTTAATTTGAATGAACATAATCATAATTTTCATCATTGTAATCCCAATTTTAGGTTTTGTGATGCTGACAAGGTTTCTTTCGCGCAAGTTCATATCTAAACTTAATCAAGAACATACAAATTATAAAATTTTACCAAGCTTAATAGAGTATTTAATCCCAAACATAATCATCAATATTTTAATGTGAAACAAAGAAAAACTATGCATTGTCTTTATAATTAGTTGGAGCAAACTTGTACAAGATTGGTGGATTGTTGAGATATATTCAATTCTTAGTTATGTGTTTTGTTCTCATTATCTATTGTATTAGTGAGGAATATTATGAATAACATACTAAGTGGTTGAGAGGTCAACCAATGTGTTGACATAATAATCATATTAGATACTAAAACTATGACCATGTCATGAATTTTAACAGACAAATACATAGCATTATGAATGCAATAAAATAACTATGAATCAACATGTTCAATATTGTTAGTGAGATGGAGTATGTGAACATGAAAAAAGAGAGATGATTTTCCTAGGTTAGCTCAATGTCTATTTTTTGCTTTTCAAAATTGACATTCAACAACTTAGTTGTAATTGATCCTACTAAAAGTCTTCCAATGTCATTACAATTTACATCCACAACCTAAGACTAATTGTTTTTTTATTTTTATATGGAGTCAAGAGTGGATGGAAAGATAACAAAGGAAATGACATTATGGTGAGTGTTAGAGGCAAAGATAACAAAGAAAATGACATTATGGCAAGTTTGAAATTAAAAAACATAAAGTATGTAAACTGAATTTCCCATATTGACAAGGATTGATAATGCTCATAACACATGAATTCAAGTGGGGATTCACAAAAACAAGGTGTCTAAGCTTCTTTGAGAAGTTTTCATTAAGTGACACATAACACAGTTCATACACCAATACGATGGTAGGATAATATTTATTTAGGTCTGAGCTATGTGATGGATTGAATGTTGTGAATGGTAGGATATTTATTTAGGTTTGAGCTATGTGATAGATTTAAGATTGTGGAAGGGTACATTGTGGGTGATAAGATATTTATTTAAGTTTGGGCTATGTGATGGATTTAATGTTGTGGAAAGGTACATTGTGGAATTGTATTATAAAAATAGAATAGATAAGAGCCAACTAAAATAAAAAAATTTGTTTTTAAATATCAAAAACAAATATGATGTGATACTCATTGATCAACCAAACATTGAAGTGATAACATTGAATGATTATTGAAAATCTAATCCTTCTTTTAACATTTTATGTTATGATATTTGTGATCTTTATACAAATATATATATTTACACTTAACATTTTATGATATTTGTGATCTTTATACAGATATATATTTACACTTATAAGATTGATGGATTGATTGGGTTTGAACCCCTTAAAAAACTACGAAAAGTTAAATTTTGATTAACGTATTATGTAAATACGGTTTTATAGCGAAAGAGTTAAAACGCCCACGACCCCTCCACGCAAAAGGCCAATCTCATGCTACCGCGTGTGGACTGGTACTCATTGTCATTTCGTCGTGGTACGATCTTATTTGTTGCATTTGGACCACTCCTGGTCACTCCCGTCCGACAGCAATCCGAGAGCGTCTGCATTTGGAAGTCCCGGCTCTGCTCGAGCTTGGGTTGTCAATTTTTTCAGAAAATCACCCACATTCTCTGTTTTATTGCTTTATTTTGGGTTTTTCTTCTCTGAGCTAGTTATAATATCTAGCTGTATACAGGATACCTGCAAGGAGCAACACCATATATGACTTTCGATAAGGTGATGAATCCTTTTTTTAATAAAAAATAAAAATTATGCATTTGGTTGTCGAAATCTGAAGTTATTGAAACATACAATGATTTGTATATGGGTTTCTGAAGATGCGAAGTATGGATTGGGTTGCTGTGATTGGAATGTTTAAGTGCTTGTAACTCATTTCTGTACCGGTTTTCGGTATTGGGTTATTGTAATTCGAAGGTCTGGGCAGAAATAATCCTTTCAGGACGATTTATGCGTAAACAGGAGTCACTACGAAGGTCCGGGGAATAGATTTGTTTTTTTTTTTTTTCGAAAATTCGTGAAAAGTTGAGTTGTTGTAGTAGGTTTTCATGCATGCAGTGCTTTACTGTAATATTGATGAAATAAATGGTCTATTGGGTTGGTGTAATTTGAAGGTTTTGATGCTTCTAGTGTTTGTTTCCAGCTTTAAATTAACCATGAATTATTGTTTTGTTGTAATTTACAGAATTTAATGCATCCGATAGTTTTGTCATCTTTGTTTTAAGTGCATAAAATTCATCATTTTTCTTATGATTTTATGAAAATAAGGTATTGAGTCAAATCAAATTGAAGGTTTTGATGCACTTCATAATTACAGTAGAAGGAAATCGAATATATGTTGTTGGAGGAATTCAGTAAATGTGTATTTGGTTTAATATGTTATAGGAGGATAAGAGCATGGACCCAGCTCAGATGGTGATTCCTGTTCTTAGCATTGCTGCAGCTGCTGCCTTTACATTCTATGCAGTCAGCTTTAATGAGATCAGAGAGGTAAGGAAATACTCCTAGTTCTTTTTGGGCATGTTTTTTCGCCTTTAATAGAGTGCTGCGCAGTGGATGCTTTATGGGCAAAACTTAAATTTCTAAATCTGAAAAAGTCTAATGGGCTGACTTTCAGCAATAGGCGTGGAAAACAGTTTTGGTCTGTTTTGCAGCACAGTATTCTACTGCAAAAATGTTCCAAAAACCAAGTTTGTAATCAAGTAAAACTTCTCTGAGTTGTTCGTAAATATACAGACATTTAATCTCAAAATTGAACGTTAGGGGATGGTTACAGTTGTTCAGATTGAACATTTTGAAAGGGTTGACCATAAAAATATACTTTTTAGAACAGATACATCGCTAAAGAGTGTTCATGGTTGGTTGCACTTCATCGTTCTTAGGGTACCCTTGTACCAGTTGATATTTCAGATTAACTAAAACAATATAGCTGCAAACAGAATAAATTAAACAAGCAAAAAACGAATTTCTTAAAACCACCTTGAGATTTACTTTAACAGGATGCCAAAATTGTATTAGCAGTCGATCCTAGGGCCGCTTTACACTTTAGAAAATGTAATCGTTGTAAAATAAATCAGACTGAACTTTAGTAATTTGCTTGGAATACAGGTTTGACCGACTTTAAGACTGAAAAGTAGAGTTAAAATCACAAATTAGGTGAGGTCACAGAGAGTTATTCTTAATAGAACCCCTTATTGGAGCTGATGTGAAATTGCAAACGAAATTATTTACAATTAATTGATTATACTTAATATATCAATCAGTGCAAAGTGGCCTTGATTATGTTTAGCCTTGACAGGATGTTTTGAGGACTCGGGGTCGGGGGAGGGGAAGGTTGACAAGTTTCGGAATTGCTGGAGACTAGCCAAATTTACGAATAAGCACAGGGGACAGGGTAGACGGCGTTGGCATGTGATGGGCAGGTGATGACACATGAGACAGCAAAATGCATAAAGCATAAAAATTTACAAATGTAAAATACTCAGTCTTCATCACTTCGCTCAAAGTCTTCACCTTTCTTTCCCAAGCATTCACTTTGTTACTCCCTCCAAATTTGCTCTATGGATTAATTTTTTTACATGCGGGGTTTTGGTTTTCTTAGTGGATTGTGGTTTCAGTTTTTTTTGGTGTGATATGTAGGTTAGTGTAGGATTAGTAATATAGGTCAGCTTTAGAAAAAATTGAAAAAATACTTTGCATTTTTGATGTTTTTTTATCTTTAATGTGTCTTCAGAACACATGCACCAATCTTAATATATTTCCACTTTTTCCACCTTCACTTGATTCCAGTTTGCATGCTGTTTCAGATTTATCAATTCCAGGTTTGCTTCAGTTCAGCTTTCAGTTTAGTTCAGTTTTAGATTGCATGCACGGTCTGGTCTTAGACAGGGTGCAGATCTCTGGTTATTCATAGTGCTCTTGCATGATAAGGTTCCAGTTTAGGTAGAGGGCACGGTTCTCAAGGAAAGGGATGCATTCTCGCATGCTTTAGTTCGTCTTCCAGTCGAGGCACACTTACTTCACACTCTTATGCATGCAGCTAGGCGCATTAGGTAATCAGACTAGAGTTGGGGTTTAACTGAGTCACCTTGAGCACTTCATGCATGTGATCAGATACATTGTATCTTCCTGCTTCTTCCTATTCTATAAAGGTGATGCAGGGCGCACCACTGTGTTGGTTAGCAAGTTTTTGGTTTTGAAGCTATTGCAGTGTATTTTATTCTTCTCTGTTTCAATAGAAGATAGATGTGATTGAGAGTTCAGATCTGTGTACTTGATCTTATTATTTTTCTGTAGTATGTGTTTGTAGATTCTAGCATTTGAAGATTTTTTTTGGATAGCTTTCAAGCTTTAAATTGGCCTAGTGTTTTTAGGATTATTCTTTGAGTGTAGAGTCTGCTTACCATGGTCTGAAAAACAACAGTTTTTCAGGGCTAAAGATATATCTGAGCCCCCTATTTGTAGGAGATGTTCCGTGTCAGGTCAGTTGTCCCCTTATCACAGGAGGCATCCATCTTTTTCAGGGCACATCTCAAGGATGCCCTTGAGTACTCTTTACATCCCCTTGCCTAGGGGGGTGCATCACCACCTCTTCGGAGAAGGTGATGAATCGATACAAAGATAATTACAGATGGAGATGACCACTTCCTTTGTGCCCTCTCTATGATCTACCTAGATCAAACTAGCAAGAGCTTCGACTTTTTCATGTGACATTTACACGATCGATGTAAAGATTCATTTAGAAATTAGAATGACTAGATGATCACTACATGCAAGTAAATGTAGTTTAAACTTTGAGTGATGGATATGTGGGTGTGGTGCCTAGAAAGGCTTCAGGATTTTTCATTTATTTGGTAGTATAAAGATATTCTCTTTGTAGGCAAGCTCACAGTGGTTTCATGTATCCTACAAGCCTCCCATGTTTATTACATTTTTTGTTGGTTGTCGAGCAAGGTCCAGTTCAAGAAATTAAGACGATCCCTAGGTTTTTTCTATGGGTATGGTGGTGAGTGAGGACTTTGTATGGTTTCTTGTGATGTGTGTTGTGCCTAAGGAAGAAGGTGGTCTAGGGCTTATCAACATTGTGACTCAAGGTCGTATTTTGGCAGTGAAATGGATAGCCAAGTTCCACTTCATGGAAAACCCTCCTGCGATATTGCTTTCGATTTGCTCAATATTTATAGTTGGTTTGAGGTATTTAGCTATGAGCCAATTAAATACCCAAAGAAGAAAACAAGTTAGTCCAAAAATTATTAGTGAAAATTGGATCATTGTCACTTGCAATAATTTTGGGGTTTCCATGTAGCTTATGAACTTTCTCCATGAATGTTGTTGCTACTGCAGTTGCTTTAAAAGGATGAGAAAGTGAGCAAAAATAGCCTCGTCTGACGACGTGACCGCATCAAGACAATCCCGAGAAGTTGAAGAATTCTAAGCCTAGACGGTCTTTAGATACTGATCATCCTCCTCTATTCGTAAAGGAATTTGATCTGCGTTTGCAGTGGCCTGCTGAATAGTCTGGTAAGCTACCTCAACTACGAACAATGGCATAGCCATCCCGACATGTGCGTGACCTTCGACCGATTCGCATAGCGAGGGTAACACCCATGGATCTTGCAGATACGATGTTCTGAACGATGCGACTCTTGCCACCGGAGCCCGGGGACTCGACTTTTGAAAGCGAACCGGGGTGGCACGGATATAAGACACCGGTGCTGGGAAATTAAAAGTTCCCATGAGCGAAGGGCACATTCCAACACCGATACTCTCAGTTGCCGACTGAGAGTTTTCAATCCAGGGAACCATGGATCCCGGATTTGTCGTGGAGCTAGAGCAGTTAAAAGCCATCTGATCGATAGTCACAATCCTCCCCTCATGGGGAAAGCATAAAATTCGAAATACCGATGAGACGACAATTGTCATCGCATAAGTCCAACTCCTTCCCAATAACATATTATAGTTGAGTGGTGCGTCGACTACCTCTACTTCTACGGAAACAAACTTGCCTCCTAAATGAACCGGAAAATAGGAAATAAGCCCGTGCGACCTAAAAGATCGTCCTTCTAATGCGGTTAACAAAGTGGGAGAAGGTGTGAGCTATGGAGAGCCAATGGTTTTCCAGCAGGACAAGGACATAACACACGTCGAAGCACCCTCGTCTACGACGATCCTCCTCATTACGTGTTTTGCGTATACAACCTCAATCTGGAAGGCTACATGATAAAGAAGACGAGGCTTTACATCAGTGGCGTCAAACTTCATAGTAAGCTAGCTGGAAGAATCTGATTGCGGATAACAATGTGGTGCATTGCGCGGGCAACTTTGAAGCACCTCTAACGCAGACATCACACATGGTGTTTGAGCTAAATCCTCAACAATGGAATAGTTGGGTGCAACTCTAGCATTAGGGTTCTGCGATGTCCGTTTGTACACACCTTTCGGTATGTGTTGCATCGTTTCCTTCTCAGGTTTTTCTATGTGGAGAGGCCCCTGAGGATCCGAAGTTTCTTTACCTTTCTATCTCGACTCCGGATTACTATAATCACAAGTTCTGGTCGAAAATCTAACTCCTCTTTTAATTTTGAAGAATTAAGCATATTAACAAACGAGAACGATCCGTCCGGCAAAGGTGCACTAGATGTTCCCCCTTGTGGATTGAAAGTGGAAGAGCCAACCTGCATATTCTGTCCTTGCGGAAACGGGTTTTTCAATACAACAAGATGTTGTTGTTGTTATAACTTTATCAGTGGTTGGGTTTCTTCCATATTCGGGCATTGATGAGTAAGGTGATCATCCCCACAAAGCTTGCATGGAAATTTTGCCTTTCTCTTTTCATCCTTTTCCCCCTCAACATTTTTGTTAGGCTTCTTATCTTTGCCCCCACCACCCTTCTTGCCCTTGCCTTTCTTCTTATCTTCGGGCTGCTGAGGACCCTTTTGAGTCTTCAATTGCACAGTGTGTACATCCGAGGACTGAGTGGTGGGGGTGGTCAAGCCAGGGGCTGGACCAGCCGCAGTTTGTTGTATAGAAAACTGCTGCATTTGGCTAGAGACTAGATCTGCGGCCGTACTTTGCGAGGAACTGACAATACCATTGACATGCGGTCCTGATTTCGATTTTTCCAAGTCGAGAGTCAACCATGGTGCGTTGGGCATGATCTCGTAGAGCATACCTGATTGAGAGTAAATCAACTCCAATTGTTGTGCTCTAAAGATTGCCTGCTCTTCTGTAAGCACCCCTGAAGTGGTCACATCCTTAGGAATGTAAGGAAGTAACGACTTCAAGAACCATTCTAAGAGAAATTCCGACGGGACCGTGGCTTTTATTAAGCTCTTCTGTCTTGTCCATTCCCGAATGTGATCGGAAATATGCGTAGCTTTATCTTGTTCAAAGTTGGCTAAAAGCTCTGTACCATCATCATACCGAATAAGGAGTTGGAAGTGGTTGAGAAAAACCATGGCGAGATCGCCAAACGTTGCGTACTTAGACCTCTCCAGTTCTATATACCATTTATCGACAACACCAATGAGGATGCGTTGGAACAATCGTAATCGGATTGAGTCGTCGTTCAATGAATTAGACGATCACCACAAGTGAAACGTTGTTACGTGGTCCTGCGGGTCTTCATCACTCTTTCCTTCAAACTTTGGTATGTCTGATGGTAGTTTGGTGGGGACCGCAGGCCAACTCGGGTGATGATGAATCAGATCATTCATCAACTTAGACAAATCTGACAAATGAAGAGTTGCCAGAAAAGGTAGCCTAGGCTGCGACATCGACTGATTGGTAGCCTCAAAAGAAGGTCCTGGATTGAAGCTGGCACCAGGTTGCCAGGAAGAGTTTGCGGATGAGCCAGAGCCCTGGGTAAACCCTTGGTTCTGGTTAAATGGAAGAAAAATCCCACCTATCTGATTCCCAAACGGAAAAACAGGGTTGCCCCATGTGAATCCTCCTTGCGAGTGAAAACCTCCCTACATGGGGTTCAAATGACTGGGAAAGGGGTTGCCCCCTGACGACACCCCTTGCGAAGGGAAAGACCCTTGTGTGGGATTCCATCGAGCTTGGAAGGGGTTGCTCCCTGCTGACACTTGAGACTTGGCAAAAGGATTACTCCTAAACCCACCATACAATATGAATGGAGTTGAGGTGGATGGCATGCTAGTGGATTGGGATCCGCTACCCATAGAAGCACCCCAGCCCCCAAAGGGGTTAGGGTTGGAAGACGGGAAAGCCCCGCTCCCGATGGAAGGGAACGATGGAGGGATGTGAGCTCCACCCCAAGGAACAACTTGGTAGGGAATCGAAGAATTCCCCGAACCAACATTAGAGACTTGGGACGTCGACTGAGAGCCAATCAACATGTTTAGCATGTCCATCGATGACATATCGAACGAAAAAGTGTTGGTTATTGAGGGTAATGACATGGCCATACCAGAAGGCTGGGTGGAACCAACAATTAGCGGAGCAAAACTGCTAATAGATGCGGCAATGATGGATTGAATCACACCAGTTGTTTAATTCGACATGTTAGGGGGAAAGATCCCATTGGTAACGATTGTCGAAGGGGAGTCACAAGGACTCCTGACCCAGACACTTCTGGAGTGCCTTCCATCGTGGCCTAGTGAAGAGGGCTACTGTCAACGAAGTTCGACCTGGGAGGTGGAACTTGCACGACAACTGGAGTGTAAGGCCCAGTTAACAGAGAGTTGGCAGGTGGACTGAATTCTTCGGCCCCAAGATCAGTTATTGTTACAACCTCCGGCTCATAAACGTTATTCTCTGTCGGTTCTGTATGTACGGTCTCGACTAGGCTAGTCGGTACAAATATGTCGGATTGGTCAAGTCAACACCTCAAAGGAGGAAGAGGAGGGTTCACTTCAATTTCTTCAGGGGGAAGACCTTTAGCTCTCCACGATCGGCGAGGCGGTTGGTCAGCCACTTTTAGTTGTCAACTCTGGGTGACCACGTACACGCCTTTCTAAGCAAATCTATGATCGCTAAGCACACCATAAGAAAAATCCTAAAAGGCAACAACAAACACAAACGAACTTGCTAATATCCCGACTCAGGTGGATTAGGTCATGAGATTGCAATAGTCACAAGGTAATGTAAGAAACTTCTGGACAAAGGCACGGGTTGATTAAGTCTCGTGGACCGACGAATGAAGGAGTGGGAAGCAGTTATCCCGACCTCCACTGACCAGACTTATTCGAAGAAAGTACCTAGGCTTCGCGGGGCACCCTCCAACAATACTGAAAAGTGTGATACGAAAGCTAACCCAGATACCATGGGAAATCCCCTGTAGTCACCTCTGAGATCCCTAGGAAGAGAAAACTATGGTTACCAACTTGCAGTCAGTGTCCGGGGGAACAGTTGACAGTCGAGATTGAACATATAGGAAGGGTATCAAAGCCCGAAGCCTCGAAAGCACTGCCTCTCACGGAGGTATGGGCACCAACGAAACCCCCAAAATACTATCTTCCCACAAAGTTCGGTTAAGTTTTGGAGGGGTTATCTCCTCGGCTTGCCCTCACGTGACCTCGTGCTTGGCTCCTATGTGAGAGGAGTTTCTAGACCACACCTATACGACAATTGGATTTTGCGCTCCCTACCTTAGACTCCTATGTTTTTTTTAGGCCCTGGAGAAATTAACTTTCCAACTTAAACCAAGGCCCTAGCCTATAACTAGTCTGTTCACCCTACAAAATGAAAATTTCTAATAAATTTTAGTTAGCGTTCATTTTATGGCGCTTTTATTTACTGAAAGGGGCATGGGTGAAACTTGATGGTGTTTTGATAGAGACAACATAAAAACACTTAAGAAAACAAATGCACGATGCAGTTTCTTCACTGAAAAATGAGTGTAACAATGCTTCAAATGCAAACAAACTCTTTCTTTTGTCTTTTTCCAGAAATGAAAACAATGCACTTTTGATTGTATGCAAGATCTTGAAACACTTTGCAATGCAAATCTAAGATGCTTTTCGAAAGGCAATGCATAACAGAGTGCGAAAGAACTTTGCAAACTGGATTTCTTTTCTTTTACTAAGGCTACTGACACAAAATCATTTTTTTTTAAAGCACAAGAGTAAATTCAAGAAGAAAAAATGCTTACAATGAACTTTTCTTTTCAAAATGGAAATACGAAAGGCAAGTGAAGAAGTTCAAAAAGCATACACTCTTATGCTTTAATCTTGAATCAAACAAGAAAACAAGAAAGGTATAGGGGGAGAAAGACTACAAAACAAATGACTAAGCACTTGATGAGCCATTGTACTAACATAAAACAGAGTGTAAGAAACACCCTACTAATCTTTCGGAAACTGTAAACCATAACATAAACAAAAACAACTTGGAACAAACACAAAAGTTGCCCAAAATATTTAAGTTTTTCTTGTAATCTTGGAAACAAAGAAACAAATTTCTGGAACCAAACAACACTTCTAAAAACTCACAAAAGACCCACAAAGATCTCAGAGTACAAACACATTGACTTCTGGTAGGATGGGAAGAGAAAAAACCCTTCCTCATAACATGTACACGACTGTGTAGTACAAGTTACAACAACTGCGAATGTACGTGACTCCTAAGAAGGAAACCCACGTACACCCTTAGAAGCCCCTAAAAAAGAGAGAAAAAGGCACTGGAAGGCTTAGGGTAGGATTGTACAGACTCAGAGAGTGCTGAAAACAGGCTGAAAACACAAAAAAATTCAATAGAAAAGCAAAAAACGCAAGCACCCTTAGCGACCCAAAAAGGGAGAATCCCCAGCAGAGCTGCCAATTCTGTTACGGGAAATTACTCCCTATGGTCTTTGGGTCACAATCACAATAGATCAAAACCCAAGGGAACTTGTCTTAAACTCTAATTAAACAGTCAATCGGGAATAAATACCTATGATAACTAGCTTTCAGGAAAAGGGAAGAAGAGTGCGCATGGAATCCTACGTTTGGAGTAGATCCCACTTTACGTTTTTTGCTATGGAATTCTTTCCCAACAACCTTCTGAAATCCCTGCAGACAAAGAGAGATGCATGTTGCAAGAAAGTAGTTATCCGCTAACTAACCAATTGTAAACAATTGAGATTCAATGTTAGATTCATAATAACATACACATAATATCATAAGAATCATAAATCAACACAAAGAATCAGACAAGAATGAGAGTTCTTTTCATTAATGACAGAAAAAGGGGTTGGTTACAACCTGTAACCGTTGCGGCACCGTCCTAGAACTAGGCTCCAAGTTCCTCCACCCAAGGCTGAAAATGTATAGGAGTGCCTCCAACACTCTGCACTCAAGCAGGTCCAAGGAAGACAATGGTGTTCTTCCTAACAAGATAAGGTGAATGCAAATTCTGGAAACAAGGGTTTCCAGGCAGAGGGGACAATCTCAGACACTAGGGAATCAGGGCACTTGCAGGATAATCTTCAAGAGGCCAACATAATGGTGCATTTCTTAGCCATCTTTTTCCTCCACCCCAAGGCTCTCTTTTATACTCCATTTTGATGGTTGGAGCCGTTATGTACGGGCTTTAGGAAGTTAAGGAATGGAAAATCCTGTAAACTCCTCCCGAAATATCGAGTTTATATTTTTTTTGAGCCAAAATTAACATGTACGCGGGTTGCTAATAGGAAACCCGTATACGTGATCGAGTTGCTTTAAGGAAAGTTGCGTACACTTTGACAGATGGAGTTTTTAAATACGTTTTTGAGGAGGAAAAAGGGGATTTAAGTCCTGCAAGTAGGGAAAGGGATGTAACATGGGCCAATGGGTCATCATATGCATGTATAGTGGCAAATGATGCTATAACACCATGATGACATTATTCCTTTTAGAATTAGGTAAACCTATGATAAAATCCATTGACACCTCTTCCCAATGCTGACTTGGTATGGCTAATGATTCTAGAGGACTCAAGATCTTGATTGTCTCTCCTTTGTTTTGTTGGAAAACCAAACACTTTGCCACAAGCTTTCGAACATCAGTTTTAAAATGTTCCTAGAAAAAATCCCTCTTGATCCTATGATAAGTTTTTAGAAATCCAAAGTGACCCCCTATAGGAGAAGTGTGCAGTTCTATAAGGACTTTCGATTTGAGCGTGTAAATCTTACATAAATATAGACGATATTTATACCAAAGTGAATCATTACTCTATAAAGATTTATTTGATGCATTGGGGTCTTGTTGTAATTGTTAAATGAGATTCCATGTATTCTGGTCCTGTTTCCATCCTATCCTTGCTTCTTCCTCCTAGTTACCTTGTAGAATGGAAGTGGCACAAATTAAGGCTTCTGTGTCTTCTTCTTTCCTTGAAAGTGCATTCACTACCACATTCTGTTTCCTTTTTTGTAGATAATTTCAAAGTCATAACCTAATATCTTTGTGACTCATTTTTGTTGCTCTTTTGAAGATAGTCATTGTTCCAAGAATTGCTTTAGTCTGTCATGATTTGTTTTTACCTTTAAGAGTCTTCCTATTGTTGATGTTTTTGTAGCATCGGGGAGGTATTCTCACATTGGCCTTTGTGTCGAGCATGTGGGAATCTTTGTTGGCACTCACACTGCATTTTTTATTTTGTGAAAACCCCTTTTATGTAGAGCTGGGGCTTGGAATTGTTATTGTTGGGGCTTAGCACCCACTTGGAGGAACACACAATTCTAATTTAATGTTGAGTTTAGTGAAGGGCTCCTAAACTCACTTTTAGACTACTATAAAGGGAGAGACAATGTGAGGAGGCATCGCACATCTTATTTTGTCATCATGGTGTTGGCATGAGTGAGTGAGCTCTCTTGCCAAGGATATTGAGGAGGGAATTTCTAGTCTTTCTTTCTCAATTTTCTAGCCAAGGAGGAGTTGAACGTGTGAGTTCACATGTGTGAGAGAGAGGAGGAAGAGGCCGCACGTGTGAGATCCATACGACATATTTATTGTAGGTTGTACCACGTGCGAACCGTACAACAGCCGTAGGTCAATGCTGAGACAACCGCAGTCGTAGGCCGTACAGTCGCATGCCGCATGTGCGAACTGCAGGGCTGACTCAACCGTACAACCAAGACGTCTTCCAGGTACGACTGTGACGTCAACAGGGTATAACAGATTTGTAAGTTGGAAGTTTTCCAGAATTTTTGTTGAAGTTGTAATTTTTGCTAAGAGGAATATTTTTGTCCTCGGGATCCTCAATCTGAAAATTTTACTGGATAAAAAATTATGTCTCTTGAGCATGGATGATTTCTCTTTGATCTTTGTGCTTCCGCTATAATATTTTGTCATAATTTCAGTGTAAAATAATTCAATGATAACAGCCTTTACTGTTTGAGGTCACTTGGAAGTAATTTTCAGATCTGAAATTGAATGCATTGAATGCTTATAAATTGACATGGTATCAGAGCATAGGCTCTAGAGAGAGAAGCATCTTCTTGAGACACAAGTTGCTGTAGATTTGTTACTGTAGATTTGTGTTCTTGTTTGGACACAATGGTGGACACTCTTAGAGTCGAGGACAGGTTGGAGGGGGCCACAAATTTTCAGGCCTGGAAGGATAGGATTCTTTTGCTCTTGGAAGAGAATGATCTCAAAGAATACATTGAGATGGTGATTCCAGATCTTAACGATCCACAGGAATTGGCAACTCAGAAGAAGAAGGAAGTGAAGGCCAAGCAGGTGTTGTTGGATTTTGTGAAGGATTACTTGATTCCTCATATTTCCGAGAAGAAGACAACCAAGGAGATGTATGATTCCTTGGTAGTATTGTACCAAAAAGAGAATACAAACCGTAAGTTGATTTTGAGGCATAAGCTCAGATCAATCGAGATGTCCAAATCATATATTGTTGCTAGCTACCTCATGAGGATTACTCAGATTTGTGATCAACTTGTAGCTATTGGTGAGGCAGTTGATGACACAGAGTTGGTAAATGTGGCATTGGATGGTTTTTCCGGGTCTAGGGAACCATTTGTGCAGGGGAGTTGTGCACGAGAGAAGATGCCACCATTTGACAGATTGTGGATCGATTGCATCTAGGAGGACGCTTGGATAGCGTCCAGGAACAAGTATAGAGGTAGTGATGATGAGAACCAGGGCCTAGCTGCTCATGCTAGAAAGGGCAAAGGAAAAGGTTCCACGGGAGGAGAGGCATCTCCAGAGCAGTGCAAGAAGAAGGACCTTAGCAAGGTCAAGTGCTTTGCTTGTCATAAGCAAGGCCACTATGCTTCACAATGTCCACAATGGAAGAAAGGGAAAGGGAAGCAACAAACATCATCAACAAAGGTGGTTGAGGTTGCAGACATGCTTCAGAGGGATTTCTTATTGGTCTCCACCCTTTTTGATACAGTTTCTGGTAGTGGGACTTGGTTGGTGGATAGTGGAGCTTTTCATCATATGACAGGATCATGAGAGTCACTCACCAATTTGTTAGAAGAGGGCTCACGATTGCAGGTGGAGCTTGGTGATAATGCCAAGTATGCATTCAAGGGAGTTGGGGCAACTTTGTTTCAGCTGGAGTTCGGGAAGACTCTCAGGATGAGTGATGTGTTGTATGTGTCGGAGTTGAAGAAGAACCTACTTTCTATCTTTGCTATGGAGGACAAAGGGTATGCAATGGAATTCTCAGGTGGACAGGTTCTTGCATGATCGAGAGGATCGAGCATTGACTCAACAGGGGTCATTGGTGTTTGCGATGGTAGTCTTTACAAATTGATAGGAAAACCAACCTAAGCCTTGGTAGACGCAAGTGATAATCTATGCAAGCTTTGGCACAAGAGATTGGGACACTTTCATTATAGGGCTTTGCCAGTGTTGAGGAGGATGCTTACAGGTCTTCCAGAGTTTGGATCAGAGCACCAGGGTGTATGCAGGGGTTGTGCACTTGGCAAGGATGCCAAGGCTGCTTTTCCGAGTAGTGATAGTAGGTCCGAGGGGATCTTGGATCTAGTACATTCAGATGTGTGTGGACCGATGTCAGTTCCATCTTCGAGTGGTTACTTGTACTATGTAACCTTCATTTGATGATTATTCCAGGAGGACATGGATCTTCTTCGTGAAGACCAAGGATGAGGTCTCCAGTCAATTTATTAGGGAGTTCAAGGCTCAAGTGGAGAATTAGACAGGGAAGAAGATCAAGGTCTTGAGGTCAGATAACAGGGGCGAGTATACTGCCAATGACTTTATAGATTTCTGCAAGGAACCAAGGATCAAGAGGGAGCCGATCCTTGGTTCTCACACGTGATCACAGCCTGGAACACATCCTTTTGTGTTGTGATCCTGTGCGGATCATGGAAAGAGAGTCTAGTCTTGCCCAGGCTAGCATCTTAGCTTCTCTAGTTCATGTGGGATGACTAGGAGTGAAGCTATGGTAGTAGTCCTCCCCAGTGGATGGGTAAGATAGATGACTACAAGAGAAGGGAGAACATAA
>JZKD02S2329389.1:0-11525 GCA_000966675.3 Picea glauca
TTGTTAAATATTTGAGAGGTTATGGAGGTCATGGGTTCAACCCCTATCGACTCCATAATTTTTGATAAACCATACCAAAATATGCCAATGGGAGGTTTCCATGTGGCAGCCTCTCATTGCCTCTCCTATGCCATGTGACAACATATAATTTTCCCACTTGGATTGCACGAAATTGTCTAGTTAGCTACCAACCAATGTGACACGTCACCTATATGATCATGTGCCATGTGTCACGCTTGCAGTGGTGACACATGTCACCCTTTTGCCTATGTTGACTTTGACCTTTTACCTGGTTTAACTCGAACTTTGTTTGCCCATAACTTTTGCATATGAACTCTATTTGACTTGTTGTTTACATCGTTGAAAAGTTGGTGACGATCTCTACCCATTGATGTCATTTTAGATAGAATTTGGGACTATCAAAATTTGAGCTTTTTCTAGATCCCCTAGGACCTCTATGAGTGTTTCGGATCCTCCTAGACCTCTATGAGCATTCCTTAGATCCTCTTGGATCACACCTTCCCACTGAAGAAATTTTCGACCTCCAAAAGTATAGATATTCAATAAATTAGTGATGATAACTCTAACTCACTCTTCCATCTTATTGAAATGCTCTTATCCAATAACTTAGTGATGAAGCTTCTTCACTCTTCCATCTTGTTGAATATTCTCTAGAATTTAGTCTTCATCTTGGATCTCTCATCCTAGGTATTAGATCAATGTACTTCTATCTGCTTCTATGGAATAAAGCTCTGACTTTGGCCTCTGACACTGTCACTGATACAATATAGCTCTGGTTCTAGCTCATAGATTCCCTGACAACAAAATTCCTACTCACTGAATATCTGCAATATCTGTATCTTATATTTCAACATCCATTCCCATCTCCTAGTGTTGAAGATAGTCTATCTTGACCAATATGAAATCAAGTTGAATGTTGAACTATGCCTTGCCCATTTGGAATCGTTGTTCTTATATTGTTGATGTATCTGTAGGAGTCTCTAAATGAATTCCATGTCCATTACACTCTAGCATTGAAAACAAATTGATTTGTATTGTTATCATTTGTACTTGACTTGCTTTTGTTCAAGGTATACATCCAAACGAACATGGCATAGTAATTTAAAAGATGCTTACAGAATGCATCTAATGCCTCTTATTTCTGAAGAGGATTATTTCTCCTTTACCAGCTCTAGAAATTTTTGCAATACTTTGATTCCCTTTCTGCTTTCAATATACATGTTCCAACTATATGCAACCTTATGTTCCTTTGCCTTCGGGGCTTCAGAATCAAGAATGTTGACTTAGACAATTCGATCCAGATGTATCCCTTTAGATGATGAAAAGACAATACTCTTGCCTATACTGTTGTTGGAAGGCTTAGAAATATTTATGATGAGATTCCTCTCACTCTATAATAAAGTGGCTATATAGAAATCCTTTTTGCAATATTACTTTCACTTAGATTGAAGCAGCTATACAAAAATATTTTTGACGAGATTCCTCTCACTTATAACAACATGTAAGGTGGCTATCTAGAAATCTATTTAATGAGATTCCTCTCACTCTATAATAATATGTAAAGGTGGTTATCTAGAAATCTCTTTAATGATATTCTTCTCACTCTATAACAATATGTAAAGGTGGCTATCTAGAAATATCTCTAATGAGATTCCTCTCACTCTCAACATCATATAAGGTGGCAATGTAGAAACTCTCTTAAAAAATCCTTCTCACTCATATAAGGTGGCAATATAGAAATTTTACAAAGTCCCTCTCACTCATATAAGGTGGCAATATAGAAATTTTACAAAGTCCCTCTCACTCTTATAATTTACAATCAGTGGCTTACAAGCCTTCTAATAGACTTTAGGAGATATACACATGCATATTACATTTACAAATATACATATTTACAATGAAATCTTTCAGATGGTTTACTTATGGACTCATTCTTCCCATTGTATTGGGAGGAGTCTCACAACTTCCGATCTATGACAATGCCTCTATCACCAATGTTGAATCTGACATTGAATATGATGCATAATATGATGTTGAATCCAAGAAACCATTAGACCAAACTACAGGTCTTCCCAGTAACCTATATAACCTCTATTTGAGAACACCAAGCACTATTGTTGTGTTTGGAGTAGCTTCCCTTGAATACACAAATGCCTAACCATTATGGAATGTGACTACATAGCCTTCATATTCAAATGTTGAAACTGAGAGTAGGTTTACCTTTAAGTCTGGAACATAAACCATATGTTCTATTCCCATAAATCTTCCTAAATCGAGCTAGAATCTTACATATCCATACCCTCTTATTGCTTGTCTGGTGTTGGTTCCAGATACTACATAGAAATATGTGTTGGACTTTGATAAATTCAAGCATATTGATCTCACCCCAGTCATGTGGTGGGATGAGCCACTATCCATGAACTATTCTTCGATGTCTTCATATATCACTTTTCCAAGACTAGCCATTTGGAAGTATTCTTTCCCAATCATTTCAATAACACCATTAACTTCATTTGGAGTTGTTGCTTGTATTCTTGCAAGTGCCTTTCCATATTTCATGTTCTGCTTTTGACATAAGTGTGGGTAAAGTGTTCAACACTTCTCAATATGATGTCAACTCTTACCACAATAAGAGCAGAGTGTCTTGTTCCACAATCCCTTCTTATCATTCCCCCTTTTCCTTTGCTTGGAGAAATGATCTTTACCTTTAGCCTTCTTCTTAGATGGATTCACTTGCACAAACTGTCTTCTTCGATAGTTCTCCACATCACAATTTATATTTCCATAGGAAGCACATGGATACATAGGTGATTTACCAGTGTTATTAGTGGAAAATGTTTTCATTTCCCCTTTTGCATGTACATCTTCCTATGGAGATGTCTTACATATGTTACCTTTCTCTGGACTAGAAGGTAAGACTAACTGCTTATTCATCTAAAGTTTTCTTTTCTTCAGCTATCCTCAAGCATTCTCCATCTTGATGGGAAGAGAAATAAAATAAGGATTCATCTTCCTTGATCATGCCATTTTAAAGAGGTAGTGATGCAGGAGCATCTCTCCAAGCCAGCTATGTGCTAGCCAGCTAGCACATCAAAGCACATGTTCAATGGAGAAGAGAGGCGCAACCCTCTCACTTTCAAATTTCAAATTTTGAAATTGTATTTAATGATTGTAAGGCTGGTAGAGCCAAAATCCATGCGTGTAGACATGCTTTATATAAAGGTTGCCTTAAATAGTTGTAAGGATGAGATCTAGATCCGATTTGGACTAGACAACCATTCAATGTAATTGAATGTAATTAATGAGAGTTGGTGAGGATGGAGGGAAGAGATCGAGGAGCCCCTTTTGTAAAAAGATCCTTTGTATCTGTAGGAGTTAGTCGGTAGAGAGGTAAAGAAGAGAGAATAGGGAGAAGAGAGGAAGTCATGACTCTACTGCAGTCTAGAGCTCACATTGTAAAGAGGCATTTCATATTAATACAATTAGAGTAGTTTTTCTTGCATGTTATTCTGTGTATGTTGATGAATGTCTTTATGTGTTGATAATATGTTGTAGATGTATGTTAGGTGTGCATTTGTAGGGATAGATAGATTTCCCTATCTGTTGAGTTCTTTGATTTTTACGTTTGGGTTCTTTGAGGCTCCATGCAAGAGGTTGCAAGACAAAACGCTGGGGGTTCTGTAAGCCAGTGCGACGAGTGCACTTCTGAATTCTGCATAATCTCCGACAAAGACGTGCTGAGAGGGCACACTAGAGGAAGTATTAGACTCAGGAGGAAGCCTCAAGGTTGTTGAAAACCTTGGAGGTGAAGACGGTGTAGAGAAAGGCACAGAGAAAATAGAATCACTGAGGGTTCTGTAGAAGCTCTGCCAAGAGGGCATTGAGCGCATGCATAGAGTGCACAGGAGAAACTCTATTTAGAGTTCAAGGAAGACAAAACTACTAAAGGTTCTATAGAGATTTTCCAAGAGGGCATTGAGCAGTTGCATAGAGTGCACCAGGGAACTCTATTTTGAGTTCTAAGGAAAGGGAACTGTCAAGGGGTTACTGACCACCCTACAGGCTCAACAAGGAGTGCTTGAGCATAAGTTTCTAGAGGGCACTTATATCCCTTCAAGGAGAGAAAGGGACAAAGACACTTTGAGGTTAGAGACACATATAAGCTCAGGATAGATAGCACAATTGTGTGCATAGGCTCTGCAAGGTGTGCATTGAACAAAATAATGCTAGGAGGGCATGAAGCATTTCTTTGCAAGAAATACTTCGAATTGAGTTATCTAAAAAACTCAGTAGCACAAGGAGTGTGTGAATAAGAACTTGTCTAAATTTCTTAAGCTCAGAAGGAATAGCATAAGGAGTGCGCTTAGAGTGAACTTGTATCAAGTTCACAAGATTAGGAGGAACAATACCTTTGTGTGCAGAGAAATAGTCGAGAAGAGCAGGAAGTTGAGGAACCCTTTGAGGTTTCATAATCAACAAAGCTCAGGAGGGAAAGTGTCCTTAAAATACAAGAGGGAGCCAAGGATACAGGCTTCATAGCAAAAGCAAAGGCCGAGGCCTTTGAAACTTTGGAAATCTTCCAAGGGGAAGGAAAAAGTGCAAGCTCAAGAGGGATCATAGCTACCGTTGGATCAGGAAGAGGACGAGATCTAGACCATTGAATCTACATCCAGGTAGTAGGAGGAGGTGCACAGGAAAATAGATATGGGCCATCATATCTAGTGTAGAGGATCGATAGCCGTCAGATCTAGAAAAAAGTGCACGAGAGGTAAACCTCATAAAAGCAGAGAAGAGAGGACTCATCGAAGTCTTGAAAGAATCAGAACCATCCATCTTAGAGGATGCCTGTCAAGAGACATACATTTCGGAGGTTCAGACACTGGAGACCAAGAGTGAAGAGTCTCTAGAAATCATGAAAGGACCAAGACCATCCATCAAGGAGGACATGTGGAAAGTGGTCAAGTTTTTGGAAAAAGGCCCGAAATATTTTGGTTCCAGGGGGACTAGGCTGTTGATCTCTCAGAGGGGGAGATTTCATCATTTCGAACACCGGGGATTGGAAAGACAGAGAACAGGGGGAACGCTCGCATTGCAGTTTCCTGAATCGTGAAATCCGGTAGTGGTTGGTCATGGATCATCATTTTGACATTTTAGAACCCAGATGTTCGAGAGGCCATGAGTCGAGAGACGTGGAGTCTCGAGTCACGAAGTCATGAAATCTTGAAAGCAGATGACACTAGAATAGCATGAGCCGAGTCGTTAAGCCCTTTTCGACATTTCAGCAACCGGAAGTTCAAGAGCAAAGGAGTCATGAGATAGGGAGTCCCGACTCATGGAATCGCAAAATTGTGAATTCTGAAATCCTGAAAAGATGACATGGTCACAGGTAGATTTTGATATTCTGGGGTCTAGGAGTTCGAAGGACCAAGAACTGTCTGCAGCCGAAATCACGAAATCATGAATTCTGAAATCCCAAAAGAGGACCGTGGTCGCGGGTAGTTTTCGGCATTTCAGTGACTAGGAGTTGGAGGGACAAGGAGCTTGGGAGAGCTCACATGTAGGAGTCCCAAAAACCCGAAACTCGAAAGGTGTTGGTTTAGAACAAAGAAGGGCATTGAACACAGAGAACACACACATATTTTCTCAAGACCTATGCCAGAGGACAAAGGCACCTATGGATTTGTTCAAACGGTTTCAACAAGAGCCCGAAGAGATATTTTATCTCAAAAGAAGAATGATCTAGAGACCGAGAGGTCACAAAACCCTACTGAGGTAGGGGGTTTGAATCAATTAGTATCAGAGCCACTTTTTGTTTGTAGACTGCAGGCAGAGGGAGGCAGAGTAGATAAAGAAAATACTCTAATACACATCAATTGGTATCAAAGATAATATTTTTTTGTTTGTAGATTGCAGACAAAAGGAGGACTGTGAGGGGATATAGTCTGATACCAGCAAGTGGTATCATAACAAGATTTTGTTTGCAGATAGCAGACAAAGGGATTGAAAGGAGAAATTCTGGTAACAACAGGTGGAATCAGAAGCAAAGATTCATCTGTATACAGCAGGTGAGAGAAGAAGGGTGTAAGTGCTCTGTGGTGATTGTTTGCAGGTGTGCAATAGTCGATATACATCGCAGTGGGCTGTAGGAGGAGATAGAGATGCTCTTAGATGTAGAGTGATCCATAAGTTTGCTAGGAGGGCAGACATAAGGTAAAGATAGAGATGACTATTGAAGGCCATGAGCATGGTGGAAGAGAAGACCACCAGTAGAAAACCAAAGCAGAAATTGGTGAGGAACTTGCTAAGATAAGAGAAAGGATGGAGGAGCTTGCATTTCGAATGCAAAAGAGTGCAAGAACACGATGGGTGTATGAATTCCCTCTGAAGAGAAAGGTGAAGTGGCTAGTTCAGTATTTATTGGCCCGAAGACAATGAAGATTATTGAAGGAATGGCTGAGGTATGTGGAAAGCCTTAGAGCTGAAGAGGAGATAGTTCATGTGTGGGAACCAAAAGTTGGAGAAACCCTCAGTGATGAGGAAGAGAGATCAGTTTCAGGTCTCATAAACTGCCAAGAGGGTAGGGATGAATTTTTGAATTGCCAAGTGGGAAATGAAATGAGATCATTGGAGGATCTTATAGACTATCAGGAGGATAGCCATGGAAATTCATATTTCTAGGAGGGAAATAGTATGAGATTAGCTGAAGATCTCATAAAATCTTGGGTGGGTAGACGTGAACTTTCAAGTTGTCAGGTGGGAAATGGAAAGATATTAGCAAAAGGTCTCGTGTATTTCCAAGGGGGCAGTGGTGAAAGTTCAGATTGCCAATAGGGAAATGAGATGGGATCACATGATCTCATAGATTGCTAGGTGGGTAGCAGAAAATTCCCAAATTTCCAAGTGGGCAAGGGGAAAGAGATGAAACTATTTGAAAGTCTCATGAACTTAGAGGAGAGTTCAGATCAACAAGGAGTGTTGACAGAAGAGAATCAGAAGAGAAATCTGATGATTGGGGGAATTTGGGTATTCCTACTAGGTAGCCCAATTGAGGCAAGAGCATGTGTTGCAGATGCAATAGTAGAAGGAGGAAAACCAATAGAGACTGTCAAATAAGAGGACGAAATGGAGCAGACATTGACGTTTTCCCAAGAATCAGAAGATGAGCATTCAACAGAATGGCTCAAAATTTTCAGCTAGGAAGATGGACAGGAAATCACTGCAGTACTGGAAGCTGCAGAAGAAGAAGAAGAAAACAACATAGATTTTGTTGATCTGTGTGACTAATTGGAAGCCCTAGAGAGAAGGGTGATGGTGCAAAATTTTCACATCAAACAAGCTAATTTGGAAGAAGGTAGTGGAGCATACCAACCCCAGGAGAAGATGGAAGAAGATGGAAGTATGCCATGAGGAGAAATGGCAACAACAGAGTTGCCACAGGAAGAAGCTGAGCAATATTTTAGTGAGGAGGCTGCAGATCTGGAGTCTACAGTAGAGTGGCCACTTAGTGCCACAAAGAGAGATAAATATAGCAGGGGAGATCAAGCAGATCTACCCATTGAGAAGACAAAAGTGCACCAAAGAAGACTGCATACAAAGAGCTAGCCACTGGAGTAGCTGGACGAGGTAATTGAGGAAATTAGAAGGATGATGTTGAATTCAAAAGTAGATATTGCCAACAATGGGAAGATGAGAAGAGGAGAACTTTCCATAGCAACAGGGTAACAATAACAACAACGAACCAGTGGAGTAGATGGACAACTCCAGAGAAATTTTTGGGATCCGTGTGGATTTCAATAGCCACGATGGGAAGCTCATGAGTAGGATCTCATGAATTTTTCATAGAAGAGGAGTATGATGTAGGAGCATTGCTCCAAGATAGCTATGCACCAACCAACCAGCACATCAAAGCGTGTGTTCAATGGAGAAGAGAGGTGCAACCCTCTCACTTTCAAATTTCAAATTTTGAAATTGTATTTAATGATTGTAAGGTTGGTAGAGCCAAAATCCATGCGTGTACAGAGGCTTTAGATAAATGTTTCCTTAAATAGTTGTAAGGCTGAGATCTAGATCTGATTCAGACTAGACATCCATTCAATGTAATTGAATGTAATTAATGAGAGTTGGTGAGGATGGAGGGAAGAGCTCGAGGAGCCCCTTTTGTAAAAGGATCCTTTGTATTTGTAGGAGTTAGTCGGTAGAGAGGTAGAGAAGAGAGAATAGGGAGAAGAGAGGAAGCCATGACTCTATTGCAGTCCGGAGCTCGCATTGTAAAGAGGCATTTCATATTTATACAATCAGAGTAGTTTTTCCTGCATGTTATTCTGTGTATGTTGATGAATGTCTTTTTGTGTTGATGATATGTTGTAGATATATGTTAGGTGTGCATTTGCAGGGATGGATATATTTCCCTATCTGTTGAGTTCTTTGATTTTTTAGGTTTGGGTTCTTTGAGGCTTCATGCAAGAGGTTGCATGATAGAACGTTGTGGGTTCTGTAAGCCATTGCAATGAGTGCACTTCTAAATTTTGCGGAATTTCAAACAAAGACATGCTAGGAGGGCGCACTAGAGGAAGTCTTAGACTCAGGAGGAAGTTTTAGACTCAGGAGGAAGCCTCAAGGTTGTTGAACATCTTGGAGGTGAAGACAGTGTAGAGAAAGGCACAGAGAAAACAAAATCACTAAGGGTTATGTAGAAGCTCTGCTAGGAGGGCATTGAGTGCATGCATAGAGTGCACAGGAGGAACTCTATTTCAAGTTCAAGGAAGACAAAAGGTTCTGTAGAGATTTTCCAAGAGGGCATTGAGCAGTTTCATAGAGTGCACCAGGGAACTCTATTTTGAGTTCTAAGAAAAGGGAAGTGTCAAGGAGAAGGCACTTATAGGGTTACTGAACACCCTGCAGGCTCAACAAGGAGTGCTTGAGCATAAGTTGCTAGAGGGCGCTTATATCCCTTCAAGGAGAGAAAGGGACAGAGACACTTTGAGGTTAGAGCCACAGATAAGCTCAGAACGGATAACACAGTTGTGTGAAGAGGCTCTGCAAGGTGTGCATTGAGAAAAAGAACACAAGGAGGGAGTGAAGCATTTCTTTGAAAGAAATACTTCGAATTGAGTTATCTGAAAATCTCAGCAGCACAAGGAGTGCACAAATAAGAATTTGTTTGAAATTCTTAAGCTCAGAAGGAATAACACAAGGAGTGCAACTTGTCTCAAGTTCACAAGCTTAGGAGGAACAATGCCTTTGATCACAGAGTAATAGTCGAGAGGAGAAGGAAGTCGAGGAACCCTTTGAGGTTTCACAATCGACAAAGCTCAGGAGGGACAACATCCTTAAAATACAGGTGGGATTTGAGGATACAGGCTTTGCAGCAAAAGCAAAGGCCGAGGCCTTTGAAACTTTTGAAATATTCCAAGGGGAAGGAAGAATTGCAAGCCCAGTAGGGAGCATAGCTACTTTTGGATCAGGTAGAGGACGAGATCTGGACCATTGAATCTACGTCCAGGTAGCAGGAGGAGGTGCACAGGAGAATAGATCTGGGTCGTCAGATCTAGCGCAGAGGATCAATAGCTGTTGGATCCAGAAAAAGGTGCATGAGAAGTAAACCTCATAACAAAAACGAAGAGAGGACTCATCGAAGTCCTGAAAGAATCAGAATTGTCCATCTCAGAGGATGCATGTCAAGATACCTACATTTCATAGGTTTAGACACCAGAGACTGAGAGTGAAGAGTCTCCATAAATTGCGAAAGGAGAATTCGTGAAAGGATGAGGACCGTCCATCAAGGAGGACACGTGGAACATGGTCAAGGTTTCAGGAAAAGGCCCGAAATATTTTGGTTCCAAGAGGAGTGGGCTATTGATCTCTCAGAGGGGGATATTTCCGCATTTCAGACACCAGGGATTGGAAATACAGAGAATAGGGGGAACGCTCGCATCGCGATTTCCCAAATTGTGAAAGCCAGTAGTGGTTGGTCGTGGACCATCATTTCGAAATTTTAGAACCTGAGTGTTTGAGAGGCAAGGAGTCGGGAGACGTGGAGTCCCGACTTGCGACGTCACGAAATCCTAAAAGCAGACGACGCCAGAATAGCACGAGCCGAGTCGTTAAGCCCTTTTCGGCATTTCAGCAACTGGAAGTTCAAGAGAAAAGGAGTCGTGAGATAGGGAGTCCCGACTCACGGAATCCCAAAATTACAAATTTTGAAATCCCGAAAAGAAGACGTGGTCACAGGTAGATTTTGACATTTTGGGGTCCGAGAGTTCAAAGGACCAAGAACCGTTTGTAGTCAGAATCGTGAAATCATGAATTTTGAAATCCCGAAAGAGGACCGTGGTTGTGGGTAGTTTTTGACATTTCGACGATCGGGAGTTGGAGGGACAAGGAGCTTGGTAGATCTCACATGCAGGAGTCCCAAAAACCTAAAACCCAAAAGGTGTTGGTTCAGAACAAAGAAGAGCACCAAAAGTGGAGAGCACACACAGATTTTCTCAAGACCTGTGCCAGAGGACAAAGGGACCTGTGGATTTGTTCAAAGGGTTCCAACAGGAGCCCGAAGAGCTATTTCGTCTCAGAAGAAGAATGATCCAGAGATCAGGAGGTCGCAGAACCCTGCTAAGGTAGGGGGTCTGCATCAGGTAGTCCCTTTTGCATTGGAGACTTTACATTCTCAACTTTCCAATTTTCATGGATTGGTATAGATGGTGCCAATACTTGATTCTTGATCTTAAAAGTTCTTTCCAACTGATGAAAAATACCTTGATGGAATTCCTTATGACATAATAGTAGATCTTTCATCCTCTGCTTTGTTGGATTAATGAGAGGGGGGTTGAATAAGTAATAGAGAAATTTAATCATGTTTAACCATAAAATGAAAGTGTTATATAGATGTAGAATTATCATCCAATAGTTGCATAGTAAATAAACAATGAAACAATGAACAATCATACACATACATAGTACACCAATTTTTTTATGTGGAAACCCAAAGTGGGAGAAAACCACAGAATGTTTTTTCTTATATGTCTTTAATAATTACGTTCATTGGAAGCACCAACTTCCTTTGTTTTCTAGCTGCAACTAGAAGGAGGCTCCAACCCCCTAGTTTCTCAAGCTACAACATGAGGGAAGCTCCAACTCCCCAATTCTTTGGCTATAACTAGAAGGAGGCTACAACCCCCTATGTTCTCCAGCTACAACCGAAAGGTGGCTAAACCCACATGTCCTTGCCCTATTCAACCACCCTGACATAGATGTAGAATGATGGAACCACTGTCACACTATCATTGTGATATATACTATTGTAAACCTGTACCAAATAACCTATAATCAACCTGTACCATAAACAACTTGTAATCAACATGTACCATAAACAAGTGCATCAATTATGCACCAACATGTACCATCAATGAGTGCATCAACCATGCACCAAATATGTACCAATCATGCATCAAATACACATAAACTATGAATCATCAAGATGTACCAACATCATCAACTATACACCT
>JZKD02S2329389.1:11535-22421 GCA_000966675.3 Picea glauca
TTCAAAGGTAAAAAGGTTAATTAATTAATTAAAGTGATTTAATTAATTAATTAAATATTAATAAAATGAAAGTCACTTTAGAGGGATAAGGTGAGCCAAAAAGTATAAAGGAAAGACAAGGGCCTCTTCTCATTCATTCATGTATGATCTTATTTTGATTTTTGGCTTCTAGCTAGTGAGCCCAACATTGGGGGTTTTGAGGGTTTTGACTTAACAAACCCTAGAGGATGATTCGGTGGTGAAAGATTCCACCTAGATTCTCCAAAGCTTCGTCTTGGAGATGCAATACTCTCCCACACCATTCTAGTCAGATCTACATCAGTGTAGGAGGTTCTACACAGCCACAGGCATAAGAAGAGGAGGAGGGTGCACCATCAGGGGTTTCCAGCAAGGGGGGCGCACCATCCTTGGAGAGAGATTTGTTGTAGGAGATTGGAAAGGCCGTTGAGGATTCTATCACTTGGGTTTTCATTACAGGGCCTTGGACATCAGATCTAGTGCTTTCTGAGATAGTTTTATGGGTCAGATTATTTCTTGAGAAGTGGGGCGAATTGAAGAGAAGGAGGGCGTTTTTGAGATCCAAATCTAGTCCGTTTGGAGGGGTTACACTTTAGATCTGACCCTAAGACTTCACCTAGTGACTTGCAGTGTCTCGATCTATATTTTTGAAGAGTTTCAGAGCATTTAGAGGCCTCCTTCAGCAGGGATAAATTATCTAGGGCTTCAGTCATCCAGTGGGGCGCACCATTCAGTGGGGGAATTTCAGATCTATAGAGATTGAGAGGGATCTTGGAGATTCAGGCACCTAGGTTGTTCTTACCATCACCTGATCTATCAGTTGGCATATTTCTTAGGGTTATTGGACACTTTTGGCAACAGGGCCAAGTTATTGAGGGTTTTAGCCTTCTATTGGAGCGTGGCATTCTTCAGCTAGAGAGTTTGGCATTCAGATCTGCTTGTACTAATCTTCATTTCTTATTCATCCTTTACAGCCATCTTTTGCATTAGCGGGAGAATTTTGTAGTAGCTCTTATCTATTGTCTATCTTCTTGGCCATCTGTTGAGCATTCCAGATCGACATCTTCATTGTATTAGGTTTCTCTACTTTATGAATAAAGAAGAATTGAGATGTTTTGTCTTGTCTATATTATTGCATATGGTTGAGGTATGTTCCATGGTTATATTTTTCTATTATTTGCTGCATACACACATATAAACACATCTAAAAAGTAGATCAACAAAGTGTTTGATGAAATAACTCACTCAAAAAAAGTTTTAAAAAGACACCAAAACAGTGATGATTCTTTCATAATGGCTTGGGATCATTACATTCCAGTACCAGTCTTGCACCTGATCTGGTACTCATGGTCGTGACTGTGTTGATCCGGTACTAAACCCCTACCTATAGGATTCTGGTACCAACATTCAGGTACTTTATTTGCACCTCAATTTCCAGGCATATAACAATGAATCTCAAAATTTGGGGGCTGGGTTTTTTCTAGAGCAACGTTTTCATGCAAACTCATGAGACAAAATTCCCAGATCTCACATGTGTGGACCTCCATTTTAGGGCGAACGATTCAGCCTAAATCATTGCCAATTTTCTAGAAATTCTAGGATCATGCCCAAATTCATGGGAACTACATTTCCTTGATTAGCTAATGGTTGTACTCAACCTCCATTGATGGAAAATGGTTTTGATTTGATTGTTCATGGATTGGATTGTCTAGAACCAAATTTGTAATGTAAAATTAATATAAATTGAGTGATGGCTCTAAGCCAAGGGAGGAATTATTATGCTGCAGATTGGATTTCTGAGCAGACTCTTTTTGTAAATTCACTTGATAAAGATCAATGGAAGTTTGAATTCAATGATCTTGTGTGTGTTTTAGAATTTAGCATCTACTGATCCAAAAGATTCCATGTTGGTATCGGCAAGGGCCCACCGATCTAGCTTGGTAATCTCATTGTAAATTATTAGTATAGATTTCTATTTCCTGTACTTGTTGTTTTGATTTCATTTTTTATTTCACTATTAGAATTGATTGCACAGTGTGGCAGTACAAGAACAAATGAGAGTCCATCATTCGCATTACATAAGCCAACAAATGGAACATCTCATTAAAACCTATGTTTCCTGTGTAGAAATGAAGTAATTTTACAGAATTGCAAGATTGTAAGATTGTGTTAAATTTATGTTTGTGATGCATCAATTGATTTTGAAGAGTGCAAAATTAGATAAGAATTTCTTGCAAGTTTGAAGTGAGTTGTTACGGAAAATGAGATCAGACCTCCATCTCTCACATACATGTGCTTATAATGGAGTCTTTATACTCTACCTGGTATTTCTTTTAGCTCAGTTAAGTTTCCAGAATGTTAATGAGTGATTTTATGGTTGTTCCAGGAGATTGAATCATAGACCATATCTATCTTTCATGAGCCTATAATGAGCAGATCCATCCCCTGAACAAGAATTCTTAATTATACATTTGTTGATCAGTTTTGCTTTGTAGATTTTGAATTGTGTAAAGAGTGTTATCGTTGAAGTGTGCCCATATTTGTTTGTTAGTTGTTGTTGAGAATAATAGCTACAGATAACTGAGTCAAAGTCCATATTTCCACTTCATGGGCGTGTAAATGGACAAGCCATTATCTGAGCAAGATCTTTTGAATGCATGATTGCTAAGATTTTGTTTGCAAGTTTTTCTTTCTGAATTTTGAAATGAGTGGAAAATGTTATTTGAAAAGTTTGACAACAGAGTATTTTGTTATTGATGGTTTTCTTATCTAAGATATACTAAACAGACATAGGAACCTATCTATTATTGGCACATATAGTGCATCAAATCTACTGATTATCAATCCCGGTTGATAATTTATGTTTGGTAATATATTATGCATATAATTGCACCAACATTTTGTCATCGTTGTTGGGGAGTTGTAAACGGTAATAGGTAGTATTTGAATTAGATTGATTTAATGATTTTGGATTGGTTTTATGGATTACCTAAGTGTGGAGAGAAGATGGTAAGACGTGAGGGAAGATCCCACGCACCCACTTTGGTGGGGTTGCTACAAAGTTAGGTTGTCCTCTCTTCTTTTAATGCAAGCACGTGTTTTTCCTTCTTTTATGCAAAATTGTGTTTTCATGATGGGCTAACTTGTGCAAACTAATAACCTGGTGACAACAGGGTTCGAGTAACGCAAGGATTTCAAGTTTGGTGTGTTTTATTTTTGCAAGTAGTTTTAATATTCAAATCTTTGATGATAAATCAATTTTGGGGTGCTATAAGAACCCTCAAGTACTAATTTGTGTTGCGAGACATGGATCATCAACCAGCTAGAGTAATTCAAGGATGATCAAGAGCTTGAAGAATGTCCCTCCTAGAACTTTCTAACATTCTAGAAACAATTGGGATATCCACCTCTAGGAAGAGCATATCTTAACAACATTCAAGAATTTAGTTGTCTCTCCACAAGAAGATTTAGAAGTCCCTTTGGATTCCTATTATCGATTTGTTGAGGAGAATCAATAAGCATGGATATAATTCAATGGAGAGCAACCATTGGAACCTGAGATTGAGGAGTTATTAGCATGCCTCTCAACAGATCTTGTATGTACTCCAAAGACCAATCATCTTGAAGAAGATAATCTGCATAGCACGATAAAGGAGGACATGTTGTGTGACCTAAACAAAGAAAAGAAATGAGAATATCTTGACCCTATTGAAAGATGGTTCCAAATAGCTGTCAAGTCACACTACTCTTTTACTTTTCATTATTGTTTGATCTCATCATCAAAGAAGTTGGTCCTTCATACTCTGGTATGCATTAAAATTTATCTTTTAAACCCAAGTATGAATATATTTCTAACCCTGTTATGCACCATGGCTTCACTAGAAGTATTCCTATTCTTGAAAGACATTTTTTTTTTAATTAGAGGAGGATAAGTAAATAAATAAATAAATTTTGCACATAAGTGAAATGCAACATATTTTTCATATTTTTCATAAATGAGAATGTCAAAATCTAATAAAGCAATCAGTTTAAGATCTTTTATTCCTATAGTAGATTTCTTTCTAAAAGTTATGATAATTTTGTTTGGAATTCTATGAGAAGGGAATATCTTCATCCTCTGAATGCACACATAATAATGGAAGGGTTTCAAAAGCAAAGAAGGCATCCTTGTCAATGAAAGATAACACTTAAGAGAGTGATTCATGACCTATTTCTTCAAAATTCTTCTTTTTCGTTAAGTTGTTAAAAATGATGCATTCATGCTTTATCATTACCTATCTATTTTAAGACCACTATTTCACAAGGATGATCAATTAAGTGATCTTTGTAATAGTAGTTGAAACTGAATGTTAATTCGAAACTATTTTATTCATACCTAGTAATTCAACTTTTGAGATTTTCCCTGAATTTTCTATTTTGTAAGCATGAATAAAAATCTAGTTTTAATTAGTTCTATTAGTTTGTTTTTAGCATATGTTCACAACTATCTGAGCAACATTTTTTTAGTGTCTCACATTGTTTGCATGAGGCCATGAAAAACCTTAGTCATGGAGGAGTGGCTACTGAGACCTTCATATTCTTTTGCAACTTTCGTTGGTGAGGACAAATCAACATGTTCAGTGCTGGGATTTGATAGTCATTTCCAAAATTCTGGTACCATTCTATTCTGGTACTACAGAATTTTGTTTTGGTATTGATCTATTCCAATAATGCAGAATTACATTCATCTGGTATTGCAAACAATGTTTTCCTCTGTGTTCATCAGGTACTATGGGAAAAACTTTGCATTCATCCGGTACTATGGGAGAAGGTTTTCATTCATCTGGTATCAAGCAAAAATCTACATTCATCTAGTACTATAGGAGAGGCTCTATGTTCATTCGGTACTGGGAAAAAATCTGCATTCATCTAGCACTGGTCAAGGACTGCGTTCATCCGGTACTGGGAAAAAGAAAACTTGTGTTCATCCAGTACTGGGCAAAAAAAAATATGTGTTCATCTAGTACTAAGGTGATCTGGTACTGGTAATGAGGTGTTGGTAGTCCTTATCCTAATTTCAAAGCTTTTTCTACTCAATTTAAATGCTTCAAGCAATAGGACGTATAAACTCAACATTTTTTCATCTTATTAAGGAATTAGACTAATTTTGTATTAAACATGTGGTTTCTCTCATACATCCTCATGTCCTCAATTATTGCATGCTCCCTACCATGAACTTCTACAAGACCTCGTATACATCTTGTATAGAAACCATTCATCCTTTCACTCCGTTTCTGCCCCCTGTTACTTTTTTTTTTTTTTTTGGTACTGTTTTATTTCGGTACTGCATAATTTTGTTCTGGTACTGCAAAATTTTGTTTTGGTACTACTCTGTTTCGGTATTACAGAATTTTGTTTCAGTAATGTCCTACTCCATTACTTATCTGGTACTGATGCCAAAGTGATATGATCTTTTTCATGTGCTTAACATTGTTTTCACTTTAGGTAATTAGAGGTATGGGCTAATCTTTTCATGTTCTTTCTATCAAGGATCATTTAATTCTTGTGTTGAATTGTTCTTTACTCTCATGTACATCTTCCTCCTACATTTCTACACTCACCCCTAAATGAATCATCCTTTCTATCCTTTAATAATATATTTCCACATTTAGCTCTATATGATAATGGGTGCACTTGTCTTATTACCTCATCATTTTGAAAAAGTGATTGTTAATTGAAATATCCATTGAAAAGTGGTGACACCATTATGTCTAATACTAACCTAGTTGATTCAACAAGTTCTTATCCAAGTTTATCTTTACAAGTTTCTCTTGGGAGGTATTGATGAAAACCTCATGTGGTGGACCGCCCTTGCAAAACCTCAATGAACTTTCATGAGAACCCTAATAGGATTAACTAGAGGGACCTCTTAGTCATTATCTGAGATGTTCCATTATACATTGAATAGMTAMGATTTAATTCTAATGTGGATGATGTCACCCTTGGGATAATTGCAAGCAGTTAATTATGTACTTAATAATTCTAAAACACTCTCGTACCACCTGCCTTCCTTATACTCTAAAASTGTCAATGAACAATATACATCATTCTAAATATTTTGAGTAATATAATAAAAATGAAGTATCAAGAAGTACAAGTAAACCCTATCGAGGTACTGAATAGGCCTGATGGTAGTGGGGCCATGCTTGTATGGTACTAAGGTAAACACATTGGGGTACCGAACTGGCTTGCTGGCAGTGGGGCTATGCCGGGTAAAGGGAGTTGAAAAACATAAAGTGGAACACCTAAAACTGAACAAAAACCCTTGGGTCTCATTCTGAGGCATTATCAAATCAAGGCTAGGAGATGACCTTTATATCTCTCGGATGATGTTCTTAAGAACCTTCAAGTATCCACTTTAGAGTTATATCTTTAAAATAAATAGGTTTGAATGAGAAGTGGGACCCTCATTATATGTAATTCACCTTACTTAATCAAGAAGAGATTCATCTCTAAAAACTTGGATAAGAAACAAGTTAATCATCTTGGGATGTATTCTTTTATGTGTTCCTCTCTTCAAATGAGATATAAACTATGCTATATCACTTTTATTTTAAAGGTAATCTAGCCAGGGGGAGGCTATTAGTCAAAGTCATTTCAAAAACTCTTGGCCACTATCCTATAATCATATTAGAGTCACATCTAGCCCTTTGTCCTAACTATGATCCACAATAGATTGGATAAGACTTAACGTCAAAACACTAACAGATCTAATCTATTACTCATGACTCCACTTTTCCATCATAACTACTTTTCCATGGGTAAGAAGTGTGAAGCATAGTCCAGGAAGTTTTTATTGTATAGTATGTTATTTAAAAGAGAAATGAAGGAGCTGAAGAAAGGTGGAACTTCAGGGAATGCTTGATTGAGTGAAGAGTATCATCAATTTTGAAATTTTGAAGATCATTGTTGCATGAGGACATGCAATGACTTAAGCGTGGGGGAATGTTGAGTCTCCATTTTGACACCTTTATTACCCTATATTACCCTCTATTTGAGCCTGTTTTACCAATGCTATGTGTATATAATTGACTATTTCCTCCAAAAATACACTTGATAACCATGTCCATATGCATAGAGAGGTAACTTATGATTAAGGCATGATTTATTTAGTTTTCTTGAGTTAATTCAATTAAATGCTTGATTATGTATGATCCTAATCACTTTGACTCTTAAGCAGCTTGATATGGTACCTCACTATTCTGGTACTACAACTATAGCGCAATCCGGTACCATGGCTCCAGCTATTTCCATACCCAGTCTATTCTGGTACCAGTCTTGCACCTGATCTGGTACTCATGGTCATCACTGTGTTGATCTGGTATTAAACCCCTACCTATAGGATTCTGGTACCAGCATTTTAGTACTGGATTTGAACCTCTATTTTCGGGTAGATAACGATGAATCTAAAAATTTGGGGACATGGGTTTTATCCAGAGAGGCGTTTTCATGCGGACACATGGACCAAAATTTCCAGATCTCATACTTGTGGACCTCCATCTCAGGGGGAATGATTCATCCTAAATCATTGCCAATTTTCCAGAAATTCTAGGATCATGCCTAGATTCGTGGGAAATACATTTCCTTGATTACCTAATGGTTGTACTTGACCTCCATTGATGGAAAATGGTTTTGATTTGATTGTTCATGGATTGTATTGTCTAGAACAAAATTTGTAATGTAAAAAGTATATAAATTGAGTGATGGCTCTAAGCCAGGTGAGGAATTATTATGCTGCAGATTGGATTTCTGAGAAGACTCTTTTTGTAAATTCACTTGTTGAAGATCAATGGAAGTTTGAATTCAATGATCCTATGTGTGTTTTGGAATTTAGCATCTGCTGATCCAAAATCTTCCATGTTGGCATTGGCAAGGGATCACTGATCCAACTTGGTAAGCTCATTGTAAATTATTAGTATAGATTTATATTTCCTGTACTTGTTGTTTTGATTTCATTTTTTATTTCACTATTAGAATTGATTGCATAGTGTGGCAATACAGAAACAGTTGAGAGTACATCATTCTCATTACATAAGCCAACAAATGGAACGTCCCATTAAAACTTATATTTCCTATGTAGAAACGAAGTAATTTTCCAGAATTGCAAGATTGTAAGATTGTATTAAATTTTCGTTTGTGATGCATCAATTGATTTTGAAGAGTGCAGAATTATATAAGAATTTCTTGCAAGTTTGAAGTGAGTTGTTACAGTAAATGCGATCAGACCTCCATCTCTCACATACAGGCGCTTGTAATGGAGTCTTTATACTCTGCCTGGTATTTATTTTAGCTCAGTTAAGTTTCCATAATGTTAATGAGTGATTGTATGGTTGTTCCAGGAGATAGAATCATAGCGCATATCTATCTTTCATGAGCCTATAATGAGTAAATCCATCCCCTGAACAAGAATTTTGAATGATAGATTTGTTGATCAGTTTTTCTTTCTAGATTTTGAACTGTGGGAAGAGTGTTATTGTTGAAGTGTGCCCATATTTGCTTCTTAGTTTTTGTTAAGAATAATAGCTACAAGTAACTGAGTCAAAGTCCATCTTTCCACTTCATGAGCTTGTAAATGGACAAGTCATTATCTAAGCAAGATCTTTTGAATGCATGATTGCTAAGATTTTGTTTGCAATTTTTTATTTCTAAATTTTGAAATGAGTGGAGAATGTTATTTGAAAAGTGTGAAAACGGAGTATTTTGTTATTGATGGTTTTCTTATCTAAGATATACTAAAGAAACATAAGAACCTATATATTATCGGCACATATAGTGCATCAACTCTATTGATTACAAATATCGGTTGATAATTTATGTTTGGTAATATATTATGCATATAATTGCACCAACACCCCCTCCGATGTTACTCGGAGGAATCTAACCTAGTCCAATGCCCTGATACCATGTTAAAGATTTCCATTACACCAAAACCTGTAGGTTTTAATAAAATTCCAAACCAACAACATCACCTTGAGTGGGTAGTTAGTTCTATGTTTCTAGGGTGGCGGTTAGTCCACGAGATCAATTCCCATAGGTGCAATAGTTAGTCCAACATAAATGGGTTCTTATAGTCTAGATGTCTATTTTTCAACATTGATTTTGATAAGGGCCTATGATAGAGTTGAGTGTACCTTTATCCTAGCCATGCCAAAATCCCTTGGATTTGGGCATAGTTTTTGTCAAAAGTGTTGAAACCTTGTTTGCCAATGCTTTGGCATGTCTCTCTATCAACCACTACAAAATCAAAGGCATTGAGATACTCTAGTTTATCCAATGAGGTTTTCCCCTAGCTCTTATGTTATTTTATGGTGGTAGAATCTCTTCATTATTTGATTAATCCCCACATGGATCGACTCCCTTGACTAGTACTAGATTCAACAGGTAAAAATTTCTAAGTTCTTGGGTATTCCATTTTCCTTCAAAGCATCCCCTCAAGATCTATGGGAGGTATTCATCAACAGGGTGGAGAAAAAAAGTGATAAGTGGGTCACTAATCTTCCTTCCTTGGTCACTAAGTTCTAGACATGCACCAAGGTGTTGGTCGTAATTCATGTTTATTACACTTATTGTTGGGTTCCTTCCAAGGTAGTCTATGACTGTTTGCAAAAATTTCTCCATAACTTCCTCTTGACTAAGCCTAACAAATTATGTAGCCTCCATAGAGTCAACTATACTTTCTACTACAACCCCATGGAAATGGGTCGATTGGGGATTATTAAGACTATAATGTTGGTGTAAGCAATATGCACTAAAAGGGTGATTGGTGCTATTGAAGGCCAAAAAATATAGAAAATATTTTTACAACAACGCATTAGGAAAGGGTGGCCACTAGAAGAAAAAAATTCGGCAAGGCCACTCCTTCTAAACCATGTTGCTAAGCCTCTTTATATTTTTTTCTACTAAGTATTTGGAAGAACTTAGAGGTGATCAAACTTTTCTTAGCTCAGAAGGAGCATTCTCTCTATAATGGGTTATCCTTTAATGAGCACAGTTTATCATGGTCCTAGTTGATTTTGTTTGAAGGGAAACCTTTGGTTGAATCCTCATGGTTCTTATCCCTTAATCTTTTTTAAAGAGGTATTCAATTTGTTAATAAGCCTATTTAAAGAAAAAATATATGCTCAAGAACACTGACAAGTTTGTTGTGAGACACATCCAAGGTCTTAACCCAAACTACCTTCATCTCAAGATTGGCCTTCAAGGACCCCGTGTCTAATGGCATGACTAAATGGGGAAAGGAAACTACTTTCACATGTTATAAGCTAACCACAAGATATGTCTCGCTTTATTCAAGTCGTTCCCAGAAGGATAGCTTTACAACATTTAGTTCTTGCATTTCAAGCAACAAACTTGGGTTATTTTACCTCAAAGGATATGGAAACCTTCAATTAAACCTAAAAAATTATCATTTGCATGGATTTGCTAATAAAGTGTCTCCTTATTGAGAGTTATATTGACTTAGTTGAGGGTGTAAAAGTCGCGATGTTTGCAATGTGTCCATGCTGAAACCTTAAAAAACATCTTATGGTTTTGTCTCCTAGTTAAGAAGGATTGGGTTAGGGTAGAAACTATGTGCTAATAGTTTTTGTCAATCCCTTTGTCCTAACGAGCTACCTTGCTAGGCAATCAATTTCCTTGGTTGCATAGTTTCATATCACTCAAATGATTTTTTAGAGTTGAGGTAGTCTTTGTATTTGGGAACATCACAATCAATCCTTATTTAATGTTGATTTGGTCTCTCACTAATTCTCTTGGTAGGATATTATGTTTAATGTGATAACTTGATCATGAAGATTGAAGTATAGTCCTATAAGGTGCAACTAGAGATG
>JZKD02S2329389.1:31982-55240 GCA_000966675.3 Picea glauca
TGAATTCAACATCATCCTTCTAATTTCCTCAATTACCTCGTCCAGCTACTCCAGTGGCTAGCTCTTTGTATGCAGTCTTCTTTGGTGCACTTTTGTCTTCTCAATGGGTAGATCTGCTTGATCTCCCCTGCTATATTTATCTCTCTTTGTGGCACTAAGTGGCCACTCTACTGTAGACTCCAGATCTGCAGCCTCCTCACTAAAATATTGCTCAGCTTCTTCCTGTGGCAACTCTGTTGTTGCCATTTCTCCTCATGGCATACTTCCATCTTCTTCCATCTTCTCCTGGGGTTGGTATGCTCCACTACCTTCTTCCAAATTAGCTTGTTTGATGTGAAAATTTTGCACCATCACCCTTCTCTCTAGGGCTTCCAATTAGTCACACAGATCAACAAAATCTATGTTGTTTTCTTCTTCTTCTTCTGCAGCTTCCAGTACTGCAGTGATTTCCTGTCCATCTTCCTAGCTGAAAATTTTGAGCCATTCTGTTGAATGCTCATCTTCTGATTCTTGGGAAAACGTCAATGTCTGCTCCATTTCGTCCTCTTATTTGACAGTCTCTATTGGTTTTCCTCCTTCTACTATTGCATCTGCAACACATGCTCTTGCCTCAATTGGGCTACCTAGTAGGAATACCCAAATTCCCCCAATCATCAGATTTCTCTTCTGATTCTCTTCTGTCAACACTCCTTGTTGATCTGAACTCTCCTCTAAGTTCATGAGACTTTCAAATAGTTTCATCTCTTTCCCCTTGCCCACTTGGAAATTTGGGAATTTTCTGCTACCCACCTAGCAATCTATGAGATCATGTGATCCCATCTCATTTCCCTATTGGCAATCTGAACTTTCACCACTGCCCCCTTGGAAATACACGAGACCTTTTGCTAATATCTTTCCATTTCCCACCTGACAACTTGAAAGTTCACGTCTACCCACCCAAGATTTTATGAGATCTTCAGCTAATCTCATACTATTTCCCTCCTAGAAATATGAATTTCCATGGCTATCCTCCTGATAGTCTATAAGATCCTCCAATGATCTCATTTCATTTCCCACTTGGCAATTCAAAAATTCATCCCTACCCTCTTGGCAGTTTATGAGACCTGAAACTGATCTCTCTTCCTCATCACTGAGGGTTTCTCCAACTTTTGGTTCCCACACATGAACTATCTCCTCTTCAGCTCTAAGGCTTTCCACATACCTCAGCCATTCCTTCAATAATCTTCATTGTCTTCGGGCCAATAAATACTGAACTAGCCACTTCACCTTTCTCTTCAGAGGGAATTCATACACCCATCGTGTTCTTGCACTCTTTTGCATTCGAAATGCAAGCTCCTCCATCCTTTCTCTTATCTTAGCAAGTTCCTCACCAATTTCTGCTTTGGTTTTCTACTGGTGGTCTTCTCTTCCACCATGCTCATGGCCTTCAATAGTCATCTCTATCTTTACCTTATGTCTGCCCTCCTAGCAAACTTATGGATCACTCTACATCTAAGAGCATCTCTATCTCCTCCTACAGCCCACTGCGATGTATATCGACTATTGCACACCTGCAAACAATCACCACAGAGCACTTACACCCTTCTTCTCTCACCTGCTGTATACAGATGAATCTTTGCTTCTGATTCCACCTGTTGTTACCAGAATTTCTCCTTTCAATCCCTTTGTCTGCTATCTGCAAACAAAATCTTGTTATGATACCACTTGCTGGTATCAGACTATATCCCCTCACAGTCCTCCTTTTGTCTGCAATCTACAAACAAAAAAATATTATCTTTGATACCAATTGATGTGTATTAGAGTATTTTCTTTATCTACTCTGCCTCCCTCTGCCTGCAGTCTACAAACAAAAAGTGGCTCTGATACTAATTGATTCAAACCCCCTACCTCAGTAGGGTTTTGTGACCTCTCGGTCTCTAGATCATTCTTCTTTTGAGATAAAATATCTCTTCGGGCTCTTGTTGAAACCGTTTGAACAAATCCATAGGTGCCTTTGTCCTCTGGCATAGGTCTTGAGAAAATATGTGTGTGTTCTCTGTGTTCAATGCCCTTCTTTGTTCTAAACCAACACCTTTCGAGTTTCGGGTTTTTGGGACTCCTACATGTGAGCTCTCCCAAGCTCCTTGTCCCTCCAACTCCTAGTCACTGAAATGCCGAAAACTACCCGCGACCACGGTCCTCTTTTGGGATTTCAGAATTCATGATTTCGTGATTTCGGCTGCAGACAGTTCTTGGTCCTTCGAACTCCTAGACCCCAGAATATCAAAATCTACCTGTGACCATGTCATCTTTTCAGGATTTCAGAATTCACAATTTTGCGATTCCATGAGTCGGGACTCCCTATCTCATGACTCCTTTGCTCTTGAACTTCCGGTTGCTGAAATGTCGAAAAGGGCTTAACGACTCGGCTCATGCTATTCTAGTGTCATCTGCTTTCAAGATTTCATGACTTCGTGACTCGAGACTCCACGTCTCTCGACTCATGGCCTCTCGAACATCTGGGTTCTAAAATGTCAAAATGATGATCCATGACCAACCACTACCGGATTTCACGATTCAGGAAACTGCAATGCGAGCGTTCCCCCTGTTCTCTGTCTTTCCAATCCCCGGTGTTCGAAATGATGAAATCTCCCCCTCTGAGAGATCAACAGCCTAGTCCCCCTGGAACCAAAATATTTCGGGCCTTTTTCCAAAAACTTGACCACTTTCCACATGTCCTCCTTGATGGATGGTCTTGGTCCTTTCATGATTTCTAGAGACTCTTCACTCTTGGTCTCCAGTGTCTGAACCTCCGAAATGTATGTCTCTTGACAGGCATCCTCTAAGATGGATGGTTCTGATTCTTTCAAGACTTCGATGAGTCCTCTCTTCTCTGCTTTTATGAGGTTTACCTCTCGTGCACTTTTTTCTAGATCTGACGGCTATCGATCCTCTACACTAGATATGATGGCCCATATCTATTTTCCTGTGCACCTCCTCCTACTACCTGGATGTAGATTCAATGGTCTAGATCTCGTCCTCTTCCTGATCCAACGGTAGCTATGATCCCTCTTGAGCTTGCACTTTTTCCTTCCCCTTGGAAGATTTCCAAAGTTTCAAAGGCCTCGGCCTTTGCTTTTGCTATGAAGCCTGTATCCTTGGCTCCCTCTTGTATTTTAAGGACACTTTCCCTCCTGAGCTTTGTTGATTATGAAACCTCAAAGGGTTCCTCAACTTCCTGCTCTTCTCGACTATTTCTCTGCACACAAAGGTATTGTTCCTCCTAATCTTGTGAACTTGATACAAGTTCACTCTAAGCGCACTCCTTATGCTATTCCTTCTGAGCTTAAGAAATTTAGACAAGTTCTTATTCACACACTCCTTGTGCTACTGAGTTTTTTAGATAACTCAATTCGAAGTATTTCTTGCAAAGAAATGCTTCATGCCCTCCTAGCATTATTTTGTTCAATGCACACCTTGCAGAGCCTATGCACACAATTGTGCTATCTATCCTGAGCTTATATGTGTCTCTAACCTCAAAGTGTCTTTGTCCCTTTCTCTCCTTGAAGGGATATAAGTGCCCTCTAGAAACTTATGCTCAAGCACTCCTTGTTGAGCCTGTAGGGTGGTCAGTAACCCCTTGACAGTTCCCTTTCCTTAGAACTCAAAATAGAGTTCCCTGGTGCACTCTATGCAACTGCTCAATGCCCTCTTGGAAAATCTCTATAGAACCTTTAGTAGTTTTGTCTTCCTTGAACTCTAAATAGAGTTTCTCCTGTGCACTCTATGCATGCGCTCAATGCCCTCTTGGCAGAGCTTCTACAGAACCCTCAGTGATTCTATTTTCTCTGTGCCTTTCTCTACACCGTCTTCACCTCCAAGGTTTTCAACAACCTTGAGGCTTCCTCCTGAGTCTAATACTTCCTCTAGTGTGCCCTCTCAGCACGTCTTTGTCGGAGATTATGCAGAATTCAGAAGTGCACTCGTCGCACTGGCTTACAGAACCCCCAGCGTTTTGTCTTGCAACCTCTTGCATGGAGCCTCAAAGAACCCAAACGTAAAAATCAAAGAACTCAACAGATAGGGAAATCTATCTATCCCTACAAATGCACACCTAACATACATCTACAACATATTATCAACACATAAAGACATTCATCAACATACACAGAATAACATGCAAGAAAAACTACTCTAATTGTATTAATATGAAATGCCTCTTTACAATGTGAGCTCTAGACTGCAGTAGAGTCATGACTTCCTCTCTTCTCCCTATTCTCTCTTCTTTACCTCTCTACCGACTAACTCCTACAGATACAAAGGATCTTTTTACAAAAGGGGCTCCTCGATCTCTTCCCTCCATCCTCACCAACTCTCATTAATTACATTCAATTACATTGAATGGTTGTCTAGTCCAAATCGGATCTAGATCTCATCCTTACAACTATTTAAGGCAACCTTTATATAAAGCATGTCTACACGCATGGATTTTGGCTCTACCAGCCTTACAATCATTAAATACAATTTCAAAATTTGAAATTTGAAAGTGAGAGGGTTGCGCCTCTCTTCTCCATTGAACATGTGCTTTGATGTGCTAGCTGGCTAGCACATAGCTGGCTTGGAGAGATGCTCCTGCATCACTACCTCTTTAAAATGGCATGATCAAGGAAGATGAATCCTTATTTTATTTCTCTTCCCATCAAGATGGAGAATGCTTGAGGATAGCTGAAGAAAAGAAAACTTTAGATGAATAAGCAGTTAGTCTTACCTTCTAGTCCAGAGAAAGGTAACATATGTAAGACATCTCCATAGGAAGATGTACATGCAAAAGGGGAAATGAAAACATTTTCCACTAATAACACTGGTAAATCACCTATGTATCCATGTGCTTCCTATGGAAATATAAATTGTGATGTGGAGAACTATCGAAGAAGACAGTTTGTGCAAGTGAATCCATCTAAGAAGAAGGCTAAAGGTAAAGATCATTTCTCCAAGCAAAGGAAAAGGGGGAATGATAAGAAGGGATTGTGGAACAAGACACTCTGCTCTTATTGTGGTAAGAGTTGACATCATATTGAGAAGTGTTGAACACTTTACCCACACTTATGTCAAAAGCAGAACATGAAATATGGAAAGGCACTTGCAAGAATACAAGCAACAACTCCAAATGAAGTTAATGGTGTTATTGAAATGATTGGGAAAGAATACTTCCAAATGGCTAGTCTTGGAAAAGTGATATATGAAGACATCGAAGAATAGTTCATGGATAGTGGCTCATCCCACCACATGACTGGGGTGAGATCAATATGCTTGAATTTATCAAAGTCCAACACATATTTCTATGTAGTATCTGGAACCAACACCAGACAAGCAATAAGAGGGTATGGATATGTAAGATTCTAGCTCGATTTAGGAAGATTTATGGGAATAGAACATATGGTTTATGTTCCAGACTTAAAGGTAAACCTACTCTCAGTTTCAACATTTGAATATGAAGGCTATGTAGTCACATTCCATAATGGTTAGGCATTTGTGTATTCAAGGGAAGCTACTCCAAACACAACAATAGTGCTTGGTGTTCTCAAATAGAGGTTATATAGGTTACTGGGAAGACCTGTAGTTTGGTCTAATGGTTTCTTGGATTCAACATCATATTATGCATCATATTCAATGTCAGATTCAACATTGGTGATAGAGGCATTGTCATAGATCGGAAGTTGTGAGACTCCTCCCAATACAATGGGAAGAATGAGTCCATAAGTAAACCATCTGAAAGATTTCATTGTAAATATGTATATTTGTAAATGTAATATGCATGTGTATATCTCCTAAAGTCTATTAGAAGGCTTGTAAGCCACTGATTGTAAATTATAAGAGTGAGAGGGACTTTGTAAAATTTCTATATTGCCACCTTATATGAGTGAGAGGGACTTTGTAAAATTTCTATATTGCCACCTTATATGAGTGAGAAGGATTTTTTAAGAGAGTTTCTACATTGCCACCTTATATGATGTTGAGAGTGAGAGGAATCTCATTAGAGATATTTCTAGATAGCCACCTTTACATATTGTTATAGAGTGAGAAGAATATCATTAAAGAGATTTCTAGATAACCACCTTTACATATTATTATAGAGTGAGAGGAATCTCATTAAATAGATTTCTAGATAGCCACCTTACATGTTGTTATAAGTGAGAGGAATCTCGTCAAAAATATTTTTGTATAGCTGCTTCAATCTAAGTGAAAGTAATATTGCAAAAAGGATTTCTATATAGCCACTTTATTATAGAGTGAGAGGAATCTCATCATAAATATTTCTAAGCCTTCCAACAACAGTATAGGCAAGAGTATTGTCTTTTCATCATCTAAAGGGATACATCTGGATCGAATTGTCTAAGTCAACATTCTTGATTCTGAAGCCCCGAAGGCAAAGGAACATAAGGTTGCATATAGTTGGAACATGTATATTGAAAGCAGAAAGGGAATCAAAGTATTGCAAAAATTTCTAGAGCTGGTAAAGGAGAAATAATCCTCTTCAGAAATAAGAGGCATTAGATGCATTCTGTAAGCATCTTTTAAATTACTATGCCATGTTCGTTTGGATGTATACCTTGAACAAAAGCAAGTCAAGTACAAATGATAACAATACAAATCAATTTGTTTTCAATGCTAGAGTGTAATGGACATGGAATTCATTTAGAGACTCCTACAGATACATCAACAATATAAGAACAACGATTCCAAATGGGCAAGGCATAGTTCAACATTCAACTTGATTTCATATTGGTCAAGATAGACTATCTTCAACACTAGGAGATGGGAATGGATGTTGAAATATAAGATACAGATATTGCAGATATTCAGTGAGTAGGAATTTTGTTGTCAGGGAATCTATGAGCTAGAACCAGAGCTATATTGTATCAGTGACAGTGTCAGAGGCCAAAGTCAGAGCTTTATTCCATAGAAGCAGATAGAAGTACATTGATCTAATACCTAGGATGAGAGATCCAAGATGAAGACTAAATTCTAGAGAATATTCAACAAGATGGAAGAGTGAAGAAGCTTCATCACTAAGTTATTGGATAAGAGCATTTCAATAAGATGGAAGAGTGAGTTAGAGTTATCATCACTAATTTATTGAATATCTATACTTTTGGAGGTCGAAAATTTCTTCAGTGGGAAGGTGTGATCCAAGAGGATCTAAGGAATGCTCATAGAGGTCTAGGAGGATCCGAAACACTCATAGAGGTCCTAGGGGATCTAGAAAAAGCTCAAATTTTGATAGTCCCAAATTCTATCTAAAATGACATCAATGGGTAGAGATCGTCACCAACTTTCCAACGATGTAAACAACAAGTCAAATAGAGTTCATATGCAAAAGTTATGGGAAAACAAAGTTCGAGTTAAACCAGGTAAAAGGTCAAAGTCAACATAGGCAAAAGGGTGACATGTGTCACCACTGCAAGCATGACACATGGCACATGATGATATAGGTGACGTGTCACATTGGTTGGTAGCTAACTAGACAATTTCGTGCAATCCAAGTGGGAAAATTATATGTTGTCACATGGCATAGGAGAGACAATGAGAGGCTGCCACATGGCAACCTCCCATTGGCATATTTTGGTATGGTTTATCAAAAATTATGGAGTCGATAGGGGTTGAACCCATGACCTCCATAACCTCTCAAATATTTAACAAACCCTCCATTACAATCATGCCACTAAAATGTTTCTTAACATACATATGGCATGAGTTACATTTAATGTCATAAATTGTATTAAACGAGGTTTAAAAGGGCTGAGGGCCTAAGCCCTCGACCCTTATTATTTGATAGTATGGTGTATATGGTAACCAGAGGCTATATTCGTGGGGGCTATGAATATATGACACTATATATATGAACTATCCATAAAATGTTTAAACCATGTGACTGCAACCAAGTTCTAGATTCATGCTGAGGTTTAAACTATATAGTATATAGTTCTAACTATGTACCAACAAAAAACCATTGAATGTGTATTTATGGAGGGTTAAACCCTGAACCTATGGGTTATATTTTGGGGTTCCTAACCAAAACACAAACCAACATGCTTGTTGCAGGATGCCTCTACATTTAGTAATAAAGTTACCCAAATTTTGGATGGAGGTTGGAGGACCCACGACCTATATATGGGTGCGGATCCCAAGACCAACACACATCCCATATCTACATAGATATCAAGGTGGCATGAATACCACTGCAGGGTACAGATTCCAAGGTCATGCAGATTGTCTCTATTTGCGTGAAAAGGAAGAGGCCAAGTATGGTTGTCTCGTAAAGAGTGCCATGGAGTATAATGATAGTAGCTAGGCAACTTTATACTCATTTTTCATGATTTTTTGCAAGGATCATGAATTTGAGGTCATTTGTAAATGTCTAAGTTCAAATTTCCATTAATGATCATTTGACACATTGTTTTACGTGCCAAAGAGGGTGAAATTGAGCTAGTTTGGAAATTGGTCGAATTTATAGTCAAATTTCTTAGAATTACGCAAGGATTCTAATGGTGAACTCATTTTCTTGTTTTGAGTAATGGAATTAAATAAATTCCATTAAATTGGATTGTGGGAGCCCATGTTGTAATGTAGTTTGGTATTTTGAGATGATGGAGAACAATCAAACTATCTAAAGGGACTTTGAAGATGAAGTGATGAATATCATCTACATATGTAAATTGATTTATTTTATTTTTTGTTGTGTCATCTCATATTTCAAAAAATTAATCATCGTTTCATGAGTTTTTTGGATAAAAAGCACATAATCAAAATTCTGCAAATCACCTCAATACGATTAGTAAATTATTCTGAATCAAGTTAGATGTTGCATGTATATATGTAAAAAAAAAGTGGTATCTAAGGATTTTCGGATAAGATTATTGTGTGCAATCTCCAACTGCTCTTAGATATTAACAAAATAGAAACAAATGAATTTAATAAACAAAATAAAATTCATTAAACAAAAAAAGAACTCGGGGATCAATGGAACAATGAAACAACTATAATGTCACAAAGGCTCTTCTTACAACAATCTATATACATACTGAAAATATCAACTTTCACAGCTTGTTGTCATGTTCATGTTCATGCCCTTATGATCCTTTGAACCATAAGGCAAAGGAACTGTGAAAAAACATGTTATTGAGGTTGGGCACAACAAAGGCACCATGAAAAATCATGTTGTTCAGGTCGGCGAATGAAATGGTGCCATGTGGCCCAGTCATGGGCTGCCATGTGGCACCCCTCCATTGGTTGGCACTTGGAAAAATTATATGGACTCCACATGAGTCGAACCCATGACCTCCAGTCTAGGTGGAACGATTTGGGCAAGCCCGAGCTACTAGCCCACCCATGATGGGTCTTAATCACTATAGTTCAAATTTAATATTTGAATGTGAACAAACTATCAGTTGGTGGATTAAAGGGTTGGGGCCTAGCCCCAACCCTGCCCAACGCTTTTGCATACAATCGTTACCATGTAACCTTGCACTTTCTATTGCTATGTGGCCCACTCCAGCCAACCCTATTCCTTTCACTATTCCACATGACCATTCGCCATAGAACTCACTCCTTTGATGTTTGGTGTAGATTTGAGGGGATAATGCCCAGTCAGTTTGGTTAGCCTACCAACCAAGGCACGTGACTAGGAGCTAACCACCTAACAGATGTGGGGGGCATGTGAGAGACATATCCAGGGGAATATGGCCATGCCAATGACCAGGGGCATATGGCCATGCCAATGACCAAGGGCTGATACTTAAGGGCTAGACCAATGCACCAGCCAGCCTTCAATCACATGGCAAAGACCCATGTGAATAGGGGCCAGATGAATAGGGGGTTGCACCCAAATTTTGTCAATTTTGGGGTTTTTTAACCATATTATATGATTTTTAATGGATTTTAAGCCAATTTTGGGAGATTTTGGCCATTATTGGAGGATCTGGAGCCCTTTTTGAGGCCAAATCTTGGGGGGGGGAGTGTAATTTTTACACCTATGAAGTAAAGAAATGCATACATATTCTTAAGAAAAACATAAATTAATCAATGGCTCATACACATAGTACACAAAGATTTACATTGGAAACCCTTAATCAGGAGAAAACCGACCTTCCTTGGTGCCACACCTTTCAACTCTTAATTGTATTAATTTCACCATTCACCATACAATATATACAATGTTTTAGGTATTCTGTAGCTACCAAAACCCTAATCCCTTAATCTGATATTAATTTAGAAAACCACTAAAAATAACAAAATACGCCAAACAAAAATATCGGGGTACTGCCCCAAATGTTGCGTGTAACTAGGGGAGCCATACCTGGCCCCCCCGGGGACCCCCCTAGGAAAGCACCCAGTGCACATGACACAAACATTGAAGGAAGTTGGGATCGTCAGATGCAGTTGTCGAATATGATGCGCCCACACACACACATGCAAAGAATATAACACATACCCAACAGGGAGTTGGGAGTTTGTTTCCAACTTCAAGCCTATATAAACTAGAGGTTCTTGACAGCCTTAAGGAGGTTTATAGGAGGAGAAATGTTGAATAATTGTAAATTCAAAGCCATTTTTATGCAGGGAATCCATTGAGGAGAGAAATTTTGCAGGACATTTTTGGGAGCTTCGTTCATCCATTTTCAGTGTCGTTAGTTGTGTTGGAATCTTGATATCTAACAGAACACATCCATATCAGTTTGCAATCCATTTGGCACTTTTATGATGTATTTTTGAAGCTTTGAATAGAAATAATAAAGCATCACCCACTGAGACAAAGGCCCAAAGACGTAGGCGATATTGTCGAACTCCATTAACAACTTTTTCTGTTATGGTTTGATGATTCTTGTGCTTATTTTCATATCTATATATTTTATATGGCTGCCATGTTACATCATTAATTCTTCCTCTTTCATCAATTTATTTAATGGTTAATGAACTCATGCTTTAAAACTCAATGATAGTCTTTAAAATATATTTTCGGATCAATTATGCTCCAATAAACGAAAATGGATGCTCCAACAAACAAAAATGGAGGTCCAAGCGTTGAGAAAACCTAGAGTGTTGAATGGATGAACATCACCCAACCAACAAACTATGCCAAAGGGAGTTGTATGCACATAAATATTTGAACTTAGACTTCACTTCAATCCCTCATTCATATGGAGTTGTATCTCACTGTGATATCATTGGTCAAAATATTGAAGATCTGAGTTCTAAAGAGAATCGTCATTTACAATGTTAGAAAATTGAAATGCAGGTACTAATTTCCGTGAATTGATATTTAAAGGTCTCGTAGATTTTTTTCTTTACAAAGAACATAACTGAAAAAAAATGGAAAGTGAATCTTAACATGAAATTTAATGATCTGTGTTGCAAGAGCCTTATTCACAATTAATACTTACAAACTACGATTTTTCTACAGGTTTCAAGGCATTTCGAGCTCATATTATACTATTTTGTACGTTTCTATGATCTGTTTTCCTTCTCATTGGGATCATAGCACTGACAACTTGTAATGAATGCAATCACAGAGGAGAAAATTGAATGACACTCCAACGGTGTGTTGAAGTGACAGAAAAGCATGCATGATACCTTCATTCTCCATCAATTTTTGCAAGAAAACCACCGATGAAGTACCATGTGAAAAAAAAAGCCGAATTATGAAGGCATCGAACCTTTGTTTGCAACAGGGGTAGATGTAGAAGCATAGAGGTAAACAACTCCTATTGCATTTTCTATTGCATTTTAACTAGAACTAGAACTTGTCCATGACCTACAATTCAATATTAATAACAAATAGATGTAACTACACAGTGCTAATGGATGTAGAGAATTGAAGGAGAGCTTACTAGTGCTGTTGCAGAGAATTGAAGGACACAGCTGTGGAGAATTGAAGGACTTGGCGGTATTGCAATATGATCGGTGCACTGCTTGTTTTGTTTCTTGAGTGATGGCACCTACATGTTATACATGTAACATGATTGCTATCATGCTTCCACATAGTATCCCTAGACTACAACGTCTCTAGAATCCAACAATCATAGATTGTAGCACCACAAACCTACACATAGACTGTAGCGCCATGGAAATGCGCATAGCTAAAACATCGAAAATGACCAATGATATAGTTTGTAAATATTTGTTAAATGCGTGAAATCATTAAAATCACATTGATTTCGAGACATATGTCCCCAACCTTGCAATAAGGGGTAGAATTCCATAGCCAATGAAATGTTAGATAAATAATTCATAAAAATATGTAAAAATGATTTATAATGTGAAACTTTAGAAAACATTCACAATTTTTTGGTAAACATTGAACTAATAGACAGTCAAAGGACTGAACTATCACTATATACCTACGTGATAGGTATAATAAGGTTTGTGAAGATATACTAACCTACACAAGGCAAGTTTTTTGGATGGGATACCTAGGCCTCTTACATCAAAAGATATAATGATCAAGGGGTTTCCTTTTTGGGGGGCTCGCCCTACCCTAAGGGCCCCTTTTAAGGTTTGTTGCTTCCCCCATTAAATTTCTCTATGAGATTCATTCTATGCTAGGGTTAAGTGGGATTTCCTTCCCTTTCTACTATTTGGTCCAACCTCTATCATATTCATACATAACCTTCATTTAGTGCCTAATTATTTCAAGCTTGCTCCAATTTGTTTAGATATTATAGGATATGTAGGTTCATCTATGGTCGTGGGAGACTCCATAGCAATGGAGGGTTTTAAAAACAATTTTTTCCCGGAGCTGTATTTAATCATATAATCTTTCAATAATAGAAATATCCCCTCCATGGATTCCCAAAACATGTAACACAAGACAATCCCCCTTGGATTTCTTCCCATTTCTAATCTCCTTAGAAAGAAAGTTCTTATAAACTTATAACCTCGATCATTGATTTTGGTATGAGGTTTGAGATTCTGGCACATTATTCACAGAGTATGAAAGAGAATTTCCAAACTTATTCGTTGAATGAAGATTATCTGTAAACACCAAAATTATAGCCTACTCGCTTCACAAACACAGATCCTCTGCAGAAATGAAATACATTCTTCACAATCTACGCTCAAGATTTATTATATGGCTCCTTTGTCGTTGCAACATGCACACAAACAACCCTATGAGAATCTAACAAAAATTAGGTCTTTCATTTTCAAATCCTTTGTCGATAATCACCAAGAGTCATACAAGAAATGGCTTTGCCTCCATCCACCAATAGGTAGAAAAGATTTACTTTGTTGTCATTTGGTTCAGTTCTTGGATTCTTTGCTTGTAATTTCAAGGTCAACTACCAATCAACTATTATGCATGATTGGATACAACAAACCCAATTCAACTGCCACCAATGTCCTACCATAACAACTTCAAATGTCTCCCATATAATTGGATTAATGACAAATTTGTTCTTTAGCTAGAATTAATGTTTTGAATGCTAGTCAATAATTATTGTTTCTCAACATAGGATTTTTATATATTCTTTCACTTCACAATACTCCAATAGCTTGGAAGATATATAGATATATATATCATTTCAGCCCATCAATTATATGTTTTATCACTCTTGAATTTTTATCAATGGAACAACACCTTATTGCAATTCAAGGTAAACCTAACAATAGTAACAAGGCTTGTTCCAACATATATAAGGAAGGAAACATTGTCCTCAATGTCAATGAAAATCAATATTGAGACAAGTATATATATATACAAATGAATCTAGTACTTTGAATACAAGAAACTCACTTATGTTTTGGCAAGTGCCTACAAGGTTGAGATTACACAATAAGGATAATATCCTTATCCCAATTACACTATATGTGTTCTTCCTGTCGATGCTTGGATACAACTTAATTTCTCTTCATGGATTTAAGTGCTTTAATTGGCTTAGGTTGATGGAAATGAGTTGGTGTTTTTGTTATCATTCAATACTCTTTATTACAACACGAGGAATAATTAATTCCTTTTCACATCCAATTGCAATGATAACCTTATATACGACTATGATATTTATCCAATTGCAATGATAACCTTACATACATATGAACAATACATCAAATATTAATTTATTTATTTTATCTTGGGTCTTTGTTGCATCATAAGTGCATCATGTTACTTCATTTTTGTGTCATCTTAGCGTCACTCATGCATTGCATGAATTGATGGTGCATCTATTGTGTCATTTGTGCATCATTTAGCATTGAAAGTGTGCCTTATTCATAGCATTGAGCATCTTATTGATGTCATTATGAAGTTCATGATAAAAAATGTATTTTATGAAATACTTGTGGTACTTGCACATAATTTTGATGCCAGTGTTCAATGGAGTTTCCATTGATCATTGATCATTGATAATAGTAGAAACTAAAAAACTTGATGTGAAGGATCATAAGGTAAACATGAAGGGAATGATAGAACATTATCCAAAGAATCATAAGTTCATTGTGAAGCCTGGGGGGTGATGAGAGAATATAAATAACCCAAGGAGGGGAATATTCAAACAAAATAATTGTTGGGATCATGATTTGGTTAATTAATGATACTGATTAAATCCTTTTTGATCGGTATTATATGTGTATTTAACCATTTTTGAAGGATTTTATATCAATTAGTCATAGCTATACTAGGTATGTGTAAATTGATGTTTTGTGATGGTTTTAAGTTTAATTTAGTTTGATTTAATGATTACAAGAAGCTAATGCGAGATCTGTGTGTCACAGGGAAAATTTGCAAGGTGTTTTTCCATCCAGTACTCCATCCAACACTCCATCCGGAAGTCAATCCGGTACTTCATATCACACTACGTCCGACACTACATCCAACACTAAAAATGTGGGCGAGTTGGCGGTTTTTATATCGACGACTTGTGCTAGGTGAATCACTAACATGGGTTTTGTTCACCCTCGTGGCCTCCAGCTACTGAGCTCTCATGACATCTCAGATTAGGTAGTTTTGCTAATCACTAAGTGGTTCATTCAGTTTCTAGAAGCCAAAGTTGTTAGCATCTCATTTAATGAATTTTCTATTTTTAGAGGAGGTTGACCCTTCTAGTGGTCGACCTCTTGAGCTGTAATCACTACAAATACCACCAGTAGTGGCTAGACCAAAGAGAAGAATTATTAAGAAGAATTTTATTGTGTAATACAAACATTTTGTTCTAGAATTCGTTTTTTTTTCATTAATGACATAATTGCATTGACTTAAGACTGCATTTTGTTGTTGGAGAGTAGCCAAGACCTGTTGGGGGGCCACCAGTGGTCTAGGTGATTATTTCCATTAGTACATATTTACCGTTATCTAATTTCCTTAGATTTTGAAATTATCTCTTTACTATGTAGATTTCTCATTTCAATTGCTTACTGTGTGTATATTTTAAATTGCAGATTGTTTTCTGAATTGTGTATATGGTAGAGGGACGTCCATGGCTATGTGTTAATTATTATATTTTCTTGCAAGTTGTATAGTTGTTTAATTACATCATTATTTCTTTTTCTTCCTATATATAGGTTACTCTGCAGAGTACTAATCTGGATAGGTTTATTGAACAATATTTTAATTTCTTTAGTTTTGATCATTTTGATAGAGTTGATTTGTAGCTTTACTTTAGTTTTGATAGCTTGACAAAGTACTCATTTGGATAGGTTTATGTGTAGCTTTTATAGATTGATTATTTTGGTTTTGGTAGTTTTATGATAGATTTATTTATAATTGCAAATGCTCTCTGTAGGTATGTTTCACTTGTCAATTTTGGCTTCAACATGTTAGAATAGAAATGAATTTTGAATTCTAATTTTTAATAGCATTTTGACAATAAAAGTAGAAAGGAATTTTGAATCTTTTCATAGTGAATTTTTCCTTAAGGATATAGTTCACTATAAATAATTTCTTTTGAACAATACTTTGCTTTATGAGTTCACTTCCCATGAACATAGGTTGTTTTTATTTGTTCACTTAAAATAATGAATTTATCATTCCTAGTTGTAGATTACCTTGTAAATTTAAAGTAAAGGTCTTCATTCTTTGAGTTTATTGGCATTAGATTAGATTAGGCGAGGCTAGTCTATATTAGAGCTCTAAACCTACATATACAGTGTTGGCACCTCTAAGCTTACGAGCCCTGGGTTGACAATTTAATGTTGAAATAGATAACATATATTTTAATCGACATTTTTGGCGTCGTTGTCAGGGAGGTAATAAAAGGGATAGAGCTTAGGTAAGTAGGTTGATATTACACAACAAGGGGGAGGAGAAACTTTAAGACGAGAGGTAAGAACCTACGCATCCATTTTAATGGGTCGCTCCAAAGCCTTTTTGTTCCTTTTCCGCAAGAGTGTTTAATTTTTCTACAAGTTTGCTTACTTTTCTTAGTTTGTTTACTTTCCTGCCATTTACTTTCCCACAAGCGTGCTTTATTTCCTGCACAATGTGCTTACTTTTCCACAATTTACTTTCCTGCAAGTGTTCTTTCTTTCCTGCATAGTGTGTTTACTTTCCCACAATTTATTTTTCCTACCAGTGTGCTTATTTTACTACAAGAGTATTTTTTTTTATTTCTTTTATGCAAGTTTTATTTCTTTCATGCAACTGTGCTTCCTTTTCGCAAAGTGTGTTTATTTTTTCTTCATGATTGTTTACTTTCATACACATGAGTTTGATTTCATTCCTACAATTGTATTTTATTTTATGCTTTGATTTCTTTCCTGTAAGTGTGATTTATTTTATGCAAGCGTGGTGTGTTTGTTTTGCGCAAATCTACTTTAAATATGTCTTTCATCTTTTAGGTAGTTGTGATCAAAAACTTAAAAAATCTATAATAATAAAAAAAACCTTTGGATGTTTTAAACCCTAGAAACTAATCCCTATGTGAGGTAGGACCCATCAACCAACATAATGGATTCTAAGGTGACCATTAGTTTGGGAGAACTCTCTCAAATCCTAGTAGCAGCTGGGATCTCTTCTTTTCAGGAAGAACACATCTTGACAATAGTCAAGAATTTGTCTACCTCTCCATAAATATTAGAAGAACCAAAGTCCCATGAGATACAAAATGATTTTCCTTGCCAAAATTAAAAGGAAGCTAAAAAATTGTGGACTGCATCTGGTGGAGAGAAATCACTAAGACCTGAGATTGAGGAGTTCTCAACATCCATCTCAGCAGATCCTTTATGTACTTCAGAAATCAATCATCTAGAAGAAGAGGATCTGCATAGTACGATGAACGAGAGCATAGAAATTACTGTTGATGAACATCAAGATTACATTGAAATTTGGTTTCAAGAGGTCATCAGGCCACACTACTATTCTCTTCTTCAACACCTTTTGATGCCCAAACAAGTAGGTTGGTTGGTTCTTCATATCCAAGTAATCACTGTGGTAAATTTTTCATTTGCGGATATGGGTATGTTTCTTATCTTTCTTCGCACATGGTTACATTGGAAAAGTTCTTACACTTGAATAAATATTTTCCTTTCGTTTTAGGTAGGGTAGGATAATAAATAAAGTTGCATGTTGTTAGTTTATCTTAAATTATAATGCAACCTCATTTTACATTTTCTTTTTAATAAAAGAACTATGAGATACATGTTCCTATGACTTGATCTCATTGATCTCATCAGTTTTTGATAGTTTAGAGTGTGTTTTTTGAAAACAGTTTTAGAGATCTTTGTAGGTATTTATATCACCAAAAGTAGACAATTTCAAGGAGACAGAAAAGAAGTATTTTCCTTCAAAAATATTGCTATATTTGAACCTTGTTATCTGCTAATCATCAATTGAATAATGACTTGCTGTAATTCGCCACATTTTTGCAAATATTTCTGTATTCTTTTTCTCAAGGCATATTTAATGGCAATTGATCTTAACCTCCACCACTAGAGGATATAAGGAAGTGATACCTTGACTATCATACTTAGATGTTACTCATACAATTTACCCAATAACCCTGAGTGAGTGAGTAAAGTATCTTTATTAAAGAGTAACAAGGAGGTCTGATTAGCCGTTAGCCATGGAAACATCACAATAACTTAAAAAACAAGAAAGTGAGTTGAGCCTAAAGATACCTTTCTGTTCTTTCCCAATGGTACCATCCACTACACACTAAAAATGCTTGATTATACCATATCTTTCGATAGGCTACGTCTACTTAAGTACCCCTTACATCAAGAAAATCTCTAAGGAATACATAAAGGAGAGTCATCTTCTAACATGAATACCACCCCAATCTAAAAAATAAAGAGAAAATTTTTTCAAAGTTGTCTCCCCATCTTCTTGCAAAAAGAAAATCTTTATATTAAAATCTTAAAAGATGGAGGGCTAGTCTTTGAGGGTGTGAGAGGCTAACCCACCGGCATACTGAACAGGTTTGCTGGAAGTGGGTACCGGCCTATGGTATGACTAGGTAAACCCGCCGGAGTACTGAACAAGGTTTTTGGTAGTGGGGCAGTCTACCTAGCGAGGATGATAATCTAACAAAAAAATAATAAACAAAATTCCTAAATCTTAAACTTGTCCTGATGTACGACTTTACTTGTAGACAAAGCTGAAAAGAAGTATGTATGGTTAATCTAAGGTCAATGAACTCCATAAATCTACCATTGGGAAACAACTTTAAGACTATCTTAAGACTCTCTTGCCTACCTCTTCTTAACTATGTGTAGGATGTTCTATCCTATAGGTGGGGCCATACTCTAACCGTCTCGTCAGAATGATGTGTGAAATTTATCTCTACACTTGGAATGCTGTAAATCTTAGGCTATTGGGAGAATTGTCTAGTTCCTTTATTTTTTATTGTGAGGTGTCACAATACTTAGGAGTGGGGGAGGGGTTTCATGAGATGACAAATGATAAATACTACCTATCTATAATCCACGAGAAGAAGAAGTAGAATCTTTGTAAAATTTATGTATATTGCTTTCATGATATGGGATATTATATCAATAGTTATTTTTTATTGAAATGATAAATTAGATACCATTGACATCACTGTGTGTTATAAGCCTAGTGTGCATTTTATTTGTTTATTTTTATGATTATATAATGGAAGACTTCTTAACTGGTTCTTTGTGACAATTACAGATCAATAACACATTGTTAAACTCACTACAGATTCGTGTTACACACCTATGAACAAAGGAACAAGGATAAGTTTCTCTGTATTAGGCTAGGTATTTAGTTCAGTGTGGGTTTGATTTGGATTTTTCTGGATGAGATTCTAGGTCTAGGGAGATAGGACAGAGTTTCCAAAAGATGAGTTGCAAAGATAGAATGGGGCAAGGTAGATATACTCAGTAGCATTTAGGATTTGTCATTTTGTATAGGGTAGATGAGGCGAGTTTAAAAACGGGCATGAGATCATGAATCCATTCATGAGAATAAGGTGTAACATAACATGAAATTTTCATTCAAAACAGAGAAAACAACTTTGAATTCTTCTTATAATCTTATGAAACAATCATAGGAAAGCATGGAAATGGAAACAAATTGTAGCAGAAGAGAAACAACTTTGGAGGATGATTTGGAGGCCTTCCTCGATGAGTTTTTCAATTCAAAAGTTATGAATGGAAATCCGAATATTTCCTATACACTCTGGAGTCACTAATCCAAGTAAAAACCTACATTTAACCCCTTCAAAATTGATTTGAAAACAAACTATCCAAAAGTGCAGTGACTGTGACAGAAGTGCAGCAAAAAAATAGGGGTCAATGATGGGGTGATAAACTTTTAACCATAACACATTTTACAAAAATGGGAGAGTTGTTTTTATATAAGGGTGTTTTTAATATAAACCTCTCTCATTTTTGTGAAATTAATTTCCATGTTCTTGGAATATGTGCCACAAAATAATGACTAAAACAAGAAATTAAATTGGAGAATTTGATTTTTTGAAATGGGCCTCCAAGAAAGTTGATTATATCCCACTATATGCTACATGTGTAAATAATGAAGGAGTTTATTATTATTTGGTATGTCCTTAGAAATATCCTCCTTCGGTTTTCCAAAATTCATCTTTATTTGTTCAAAAACCTGTTTTGAAAATAATGACTAAAAGAAGAAATTAAATTGCAGAATTTGAATTTCTGAAATAGGTCTCCAAGAAAGTTGAATATCTCCCAATATATGTTACCTGTGTATACAATTAAGGAGAATATTATGATTTGGTATGTCCTTAGAAAAAACCTCCTTTGGTTTTCGAAAATTCATCTTTATTTGGTCAAAAACCTATTTTGAAAATAATGACTAAAATAGGAAATTAAATTGGAGAATTTTATTTTCTAAAATAGGTCTCCAAGAAATTTGAATATCTCCCAATACATGATACCTATGTAAAAACTGAGGGAATTTATTTTGATTTGGTATGTCCATATAAAAAACCTCCTTTTGTTTTCCAAAATTCATCTTTATTTGGTCAAAAACCTCTTTTGAAAATGATGACCAAAAACAGAGTCAAAAGCGCAGTGTGGTCTTGTAGAACACTTTTGAGTGACTTTTCCTGTTCCGTTTTCTGATATAGTAGTGCCTAGCCATGTGTCTCTGAAGCTTGATGTCCTTGTTGGCCTTTTCCAGGAGCATATCCATGTTTTCATTGACTCTGCCAAGACAATACTCTATGTCCTTCTTCAAATTTTGTTGCAATGGTGCCTTTAATGTCTTGTTGACATAGTGAAGGTAGATACTCTATTTTCAAAGCTTGCCATTTTCGTCTATTAGCTCATTTCCAATTTAAAAAGCCCTTGAATTTTCCTTTTTACTTCTTGAAAAGTCTTGAGAATATGTCTTCCCAAGTACGAAATAATGTGGCCAATCCTCATAACAACCTATTCCACCACAGCCTCATCAAATTGCTTTTCATAGCCGAGTTAACAAAACAGGGGAAGACATGGGATGAATTCATCTATCAATTTTCAAACCCCCATCTCACAATCAAGACCAACAAGAAATTACTTGATTTAGGGACTGCTACTCCATCCAAACCTCATTCTCCAAAGACTCCAAACCCTCCTACTCAAGCTATCCCTCTACCGAAACAAAAGACCAAGAAACTTGTCGATACCCCTGCAGCCTCATCAGGAAAGAAGACTAATAAACCTATTGATAACTCTCCAATTCCCTCAACATCTATTTATACTGCACCCAAAAATTTACAAGAGGAAATTCAACAAGATTTCCTTGTAGTCCCCACAAATAAGAGAGGAGCCAATTGATTCAAAGGAGGATATTTTAAAAAAAGTACCCAAAATGCAAGTCGGAAATCTAATGTAAAACATCTAGACACTTTAAATCCCATCCAAGTATCTTCCAATCTCGAAAGTCCCCATAAAAGAATTATGGAAGTCTTTGTAGAAGAATTGGAGCCTAATAGAGAAACAAAATCTGAACCCATTTCCCTTCATAAACCCCTTGTTACTCCTACCTAACATATGCCTACAATAGATCCCAAAACTGATAGACTCTTTGCATCCTTTAAGGGATTCAATCCCTCCTCTGAGATATCTGATCATACTCCATCCATTGAAAATTACAACAGGAAATTGTTTAGCTGCTACAACAATTGGAAGAGAGGAGGCATTTCCACCACGATAATGCAGTATTACAAGAAATGGCAAATTCCCTCCAACAGTTGGTTGATCAAATGACCAATGACAATCATAGCCTCTGATCAAAATTGAAACACCACAAGAGGGCCAAGACAAAGTCTTCAGAGTAAGAAACTTCTAAAGTTAATCCATCCCCTGCTCAACAAGTCTAGTCATATTGGGCAACTCATTTTTGTTTGCAGTGGGACCTGCAAAATCTTAGGTGTGGGTGTAATGTTGGGCTCGTGATTTGGTTAATTAGTGATGCTAATTAAATCCTTTTTGACCAATATTATATGTGTATTTAACCATTTTTGAAAACATTTTGAAGGATTGTATATCAATTTGTCATAGTTATACCAGGTATGTGCAAATCGATGTTTTGTGATGGTTTTAAGTTTAATTCAGTTCGATTTAATGATTATAAGAATATAATGCATGACCTGTGTGTCACAGGGCAAATTCACAATGCATTTTTCCATCCAGTACTCCATCCAGTATTTCATCTGACACTGCGTCTGACACTAAAAACATGGGCGAGTTGGCAATTGTTATATCGACGGCCTATGCTAGTTGAATCGGTGACATGGGTTTTTTTCACCCTCATGGCCTCCAGCTACTGATCTCTTGACATCTCATATTAGGCAGTTATGCTAATCACTGAGTGGCTCATTCAATTTCTAGAAGTCAAAGATGTTAACAACTCATTTAATGAATTTGCTATTTTTAGAGGAGGTCGACCCTTCCAGTGGTCGACCTCTCGAGCTGTAATCATTATAAATACCACCAGTAGTGGCCAGACCAAAGAGGAGAATTGTTAAGAATAATTTTATTGTGTAATACAAACATTTTTTTAAATACGAAAAACAACCACCATTCAAGCTACTATGAAGTACCTAGTGTTGTGATATAACCTAGCCTAGATTCATGCTAAATAATTCTTCCCTTGGAGATTATTTGATTTTGGTGGGATTTATAAGACCTTCACATCCTTAAGTCACAACCTTTTAGTTCCCTAATGATTCAAGCCTGCATAGAACACATACATGCTATTAGTACTATAATAGAGTTTTTTTTACATCATTTTGGCATCATATTGGGTCATACTTGAATCATTTTGGTGTCATTGATGAGTCGCTTGTGTCATAAATGATTGATAAGATCAATGATAAGATGATATTATAATAAGCCTTATGAAAATGAACTTATATTCATTAACTAGTCACGACGTGAAGGGGTATGTCCTTTGACCTTTAATTAACCTATTTATTTATCATGCATTTTTATTATTATTTATGTTTGTTACATTTCCACCCCCTTAAATAATGATTTGTCCTTGAAGAATAATAAATGGGATTCTCTCTAGTTGATCATGTTTTCATGGTGGAAACGTCTTTATCTTCTTGTAGGGGTTTGACCCTATTCTTGATTTGCATGCTAGCAATATTCTTTTGTACGGTGTGCACATGAGGGCTTCACCTCATTGACCAATAACTTATCACGTTCATTCATAAAGGTGGTTTTAAAAATTTGAAAAACAAAGTCATTATATTGTAGGTATTGGGGGCAGGGGGGAGTGGGGGGTGCAGGATATCAAGGGGTTTATAGGCATTGTGGGGTATTAAAAGGGGTATCTAGTAAAATTAGGGGATTTTTTTATT
>JZKD02S2329389.1:76673-86740 GCA_000966675.3 Picea glauca
CCATCAAACTTCCTCATATCAATCTTAGGAACGTGGTTGGTATTCAACCCAAATTTGGAGTTTCTCCATTCTTGATTCACCTACCTTGTGTCCTCATCATGGATTTCATGGGATGCATTTTCACTTTCAGGTGTCTTCTCTGTTATGAAATTTTTCAATACTTCCATGATCTCCTCTTTTAAACCATTCATCTTAGTATTTATTGCCTCCAAATTAACTTCCATCTCTTATAGTTCATCTTTTGTTACTATCTTCTTTTGTAAATAATTTATGTCCCTATGCATTTCTTGACCTTCATCAAGAGTCCAAGTAGGATTGTCTGGAGGCTTATTTGGTGTAGAAGTTCCCTTTTTGGGTGGCATGTTGTCCAAGTATCACTTTTGAACCTTGATTTTGATGTGGTTCTTATAGACAATCTTTCTCCTATTGTATCTCCCAAGTTTTGGCCCTTCTGGGTATGAAACTTTATTTTATGTAGTTCTCTGATATTTCTTCTTTGTAATGCCACAAGTCTAATCAAAATTGGATGTGTCAAGTGGAATTTACGGTAACTTCCCCACAACTTGCTGATTTTTGGCCTTTCCAAGAGATCTCACTTGTATAGTGTGACCCGCACAAAATAATTGATATAAAATTCTAAAACTCACACCAAAGATACTACAAAATTAGTATCTTACTATACAAGTGAGATCTCCTAGAAAGGCCAAAAAGTTGAATGTTTTACCAAAGATACCTTACTATTATCTGTTTATAGAAATTAGTAAAGTATCTTTGGTAAAACATTCAGCTTCTAGACAAAGATTATGCTCATTAGTGTTACAAGGTTACCGAAAGACGCTACCTGAAATCCTATAAAAACAGACTATTCTGGGAAAAAGACATTAGTAATTTCTCGAAAAAATGGTTAAAAACCCAAAAAATAACTTTAGAATAAGGAGAAAATATCAAAATGAACCTATCAAATATCAACCTAGGTCAAAATTTCATTTTGCCATTTGTTTTTTACGATTCTCCTCTAGATTTTGTATTTTTCACCTCTTTGGAGCGTTTTTCGAGCAATGACTGTGGGAGCTGTGAGCGATCATTTTCTGATTCGTGCAGACTAGGTTAGTTGTCTCTTCATTATCATCCTTTTTCATGTCTTTTAAATGCATTTTAACCTTGTTTTGGGTGTTCTAGGCTCCGTAGGAAGCCCCAGAGTGTTGAACCAGATCGACGCTCCCTCAAGGCACTAAGGGGAGCGTCGATTGAGATTTCAGCGCATTGGTGCATATGCCTGGGGTGCCCTAGCAGTATGTAAGATGGTTTGAGGGAGTGCTAGGCATATGACTCAAAATTTATTTGAATTTTTGGCTAAATAGAGGTAGTTTTTCTTCATAAGAGTTTGACCAATGATGATTAAATGTTTTATTTGCAGATTTTATCTAGAGCTGGCCATGATTGAGTGGAAAGAGTGTGAGCATGAGTTCAATGATATTGTCACTCTCCAAGATCCTCAAGTGAGGGTGACCTTGTGAAACTTTGGTTTGCTAAAATACTTCAAGATTCAAAACATGAGAAAATAAGTATTATTGCTTGAGTACTTGATTGGTCTATGAGATGACACTGACAAAGTGTTTCGAATCAGACCGCACATGCTTGAAATTGAAATAGACGATGTATATTTTCTAACGGGGCTCTTGAGGAGAGGGGCACCCATACTCTTGTCCAAACACCGGGCTACTATGAAACTAACCGATGCATACGTTGTCAAGCATTACATACCAAGGTCACGGTTGGTGGGAGGATAGATTGTGATAAAGTATGTGAGAGACTTAGCACTTCGATCCATTCTATTTTCCAACACCAAGTTGGAGGGGAGCACCAATGCTCACTTGGCTTCTAAATCACATATCTCTTATGCCATACAATGTTTAGAACCCAAATTGTTCAATTGGAGTGCAAGGTTCCTCAGAAATGTCAAAGAACAAATATACAAATGCAGGACCTGTTGTCGTCTTACACACACTTGGGTTATCATGGAAGAAATCTTCAATCCACTTAGTGTGTCCTTGGGGGAAAGTATTGATTCAAGGTGCTATCACCTGATCCTCAAATCCTTCATTTAGGCCAACTTCTATCAAAGCCAAGGGGGGTAGTACCTAAAAAAATACTAAGGCTCTTTAAACTATTTTAAGCAAAAAAACTACTTCTAGGAGTTTATTTAAAATAAAACATACGCATTCAACATTTAACATTCATGAGATGAGATACTCGTATAAATCATTTTTCCATAAAGATTGCATGCATAAAGCAAGTAGGATACAAGTTCTGCAAGATTGATAAATTTCTTAGAGAATCACACATGAATGAAATACACTACTCACATACATAAAGATAAATCCATAGTACCATTGCCTTAAAAGTATCATGGGAAGTTGTTGATCGCGTTTTTTATTAAGGTAAATTAAAGGTAGATTAATGAGAGATTGTGTGGCCTCTTTAGAGGCTACCTCTTTGTTTGGAAACTTGCAGAGAAATTAGCGAAGCCCCAAGGCCTCACCAGTAAGTTCACTAAGGGTGTTGGATGTCCAACATAGGGAGAACCTAGATCTCAAAGTTCCCGTCTGACTTCACACACTCCCCTTAGATGTTTTCCTGTGCATTGAAGAAACAACTATTGATATTTCCCCAATTAAACTACTCCGCACAAACAATTTTGATTCTGATGAATCCCAGGATCGAGCTAGGCTTGCAAGGGTTCAGAGCATACACCGGTAATTATAGGGAAGGTTTATTTTAACTTTCCAAAAAGGAAATAAACTTTGAAAATTGCTTGAAACTGAAAATAAACTTTTGCAAGATTTTATTGTCGATAGAAAAAAGTAAAATCTAAGCTGATCATGCATAAAGATTGAAATTTACTTTTAAGCTTAGGTGCATGCAAGATTTGAGTGTTGTGTGTAGTTAATTTCCTCATGCTTATGTGTGTTTGTGAGATCATATAATAAGAATTGCAAGGAAATAAAGCAAAGACAAATGCACAACACACCAATCCCCCTAATGGGGATGAAGAAACTGGGCTCCAAGGGCTCTCTTTTATTAATCCTATTACAAATTTGAGAGGATGACTCTCAATTCTTATTTTCTCTTTAGCCTTTTATTTGAATCTTTATAGAACTGGATCGATTACTAAGCTAAGTACTACAAAAAGGACTCCTTGAGTCTTGGTTTTCAAGGGTTGGGCCTTGGAGTGACAAATCTTCTATCTTGGGTTCAAAAGAGGTCAAAATATTCCTTGTACCGAGATAGACCTGCTAAAAAACCAGCAACGAAAAGTTATTAGAACTAGCAGAAAATGACATGGAAACACAAATTAAAAGTAGAAATTTTTGTAAGGTTTTTTCACAAAAAAATTAGGCACTAAAAAAAACAACTTTTGAGACTTTTTTAGAGACTTAAAGAGAAGAACTAAGTCCTCTTTTGAGTATTTCTGTTCGCTGTCCTAAAACAGAAAATAAGAATACTCAAATGACTAGATATTAAGGAAAAAAGACAACAACTTTTACTTAGAGATTTGGAAAGAAAATTCAGAAAATTGCTTAATAAGAACTAGAAGTAGACTTAGATTTAGCAATAAACTTAGAAATAGATCTATATCTTGCATGCAAACACTAGAAAGAATATAATAGTTTGAAATTTAATCTAGTTATACATGCATTCTAAGAAAGAGAGAGATAGGAAGATTTTTTTTTATTTTGTGGAGCCTTTTGCTTGAGCCTCAAGAACCCTTGGGAAATGGAGTCTTTATTTGGTGTGAAGAAGAGGGAGGAAGGTTTTCTGAAGTTCTTTAAGAGAAAGAAAGGGATCAAACAAGCATCTTTTATTCTCCCAAAGGTTTGTCTTTCACACTCCAAGCTTCTCACAAGTACCTGCAAACAACGATGTTTCCTACAAGAGAGACTTTGTTCCACGTTAGTTTAAAAAAAAAACCAACATGAGAATATAAGAATCAAATGTCTAAAACAAATATATAGACTAGAAAACAAGTAGAACTATATATTCTAATTGGATAACAATATCCTTACCATAGCCACCATTCAAATACAAGAAATAAACTTGAAATGATATTACCTCATAAGCTAACAATCCATCCGCACATGTGAGACCAAACACCAAATATCAACCTCCAAAGTCTTTGATTCCAATATAGAAAATATATTACAACAATTTATAGCAAGGTCTCGCCTTCTACTTATTACAATCTAGGTGACAATTCCCGTGAGAGAATGCGCTAGTGCATGAGGAGATGCACAAGTGATGAGGGAGTGGTGCATAGAGTAAAGGGAAGATGGAGTGAGGTGATGTGAGGTGGAGTGGAGTGAAACAAGAGTGAATAGGAGTGAGGTGGAATGTGAGTGGAGTGTGAGGATGAGTTTCAACATAGGGATGTGTGCCATCTCTCCCTACTACGCCACCTAACAAGGGAGGGTCGAATCTAGCTTTGGGATCATCTCCCTTGTACACATCACTAAACAAGTCACTGTCCTCTCTAGTGAACTCGCACAAGCTCCAAGTTGAATGAAAACTAAGGAAAAACATGTCCCCTACATGTTTCCTAACTTTTAGCATTTCTCCTAAAATTTAGGGAATTTAATTAAATGACCCTTTTCTGTCTTTTTTCAAGATAAATACATTTTTGAGTGATTAAAATCACTTTTTTGCCTGTATAGAAGGGGAATAGGGGTCTAGAGGGTGCTCTGGCTTAGAAAACAAGCACAAACATGGAATCTGACAATGATTGATGCCATATTTTTACAATTTATTGAATTTACATTAAAAAGGATTTTTGTTTGCGGGAAATGTATTATTTTACTAAAACATTAAAAACAACCTATGGGGACCTAGCACAATTTCCATATGACTCAAAAGACATGAACTAGAATGAAATCATATACATTTAGACATTAGAAATTGGTTATACAATGCCAAGGCCTAACCACCAACACATACTCCAGCTTTGGAGTCAGTCTTGAGTGAAAAAACTTAGAAATTATTAATTGCCCACTAAGGCAGAAAAAAAATAATTAACAAGTGAGAAAAACACTTTAGAGTACATGCTCATACCCAGGTCTTAGGTGGCCAATATTGTTTTACAACTTTCATGCTCAAGTCATTTATTACAATGCCTCAGAGGGATGGAAATGCAGAAAAAAGTGGTCTTTAAAAAGACCTGCTGAATTTGTGAACTTTGAAAATTGAGCATCTAACTGCTCAATCTTTGGCGACTCATTTGAAAATCCAGCTAGTGCAACTTGGTGGATAACATAGGCTTCATATGGGGACTTATTCTTGATATTTTTATAGAAAGAAGAGCATGCGAGAATCCAAAATCTATGACCTACATCAAAAATGTCTCGCCAAAAATAACATAAGCAACACATATATATGAAAACCAACAATTTCAGATACAAGTTACACTAATAATAGAATAAAATGAAAAATGTTGTAGAAATAAAATGTAAAGAGGAAGGGTTAGAGAGATATGTTACAAAGGATTCCCCCATGGGCATCAAATGTCATCATTGAGAAGCAATTTGAAAATGTTTATGCTCACTAGTAGCTTTAACCTTTCCACTGTCCAATTGGCTGACATAGGAAATACATGAACCAACCATGTCATGGATGAAACAAGACCTCAGATGTCTGAATAATCCCTATCTGGGATGACTTGTTGAAGGTCCTTTTCCAAGATTTATCAACTTAGAGTTTTTTCTGGGAATAAATCACCCAAGAAACATATTTTTGTCTTTATTCAACCAAACTTTTAAGTTTGGTAAGCCTTGAAATTGTTTATGAAGCTCTGCATTGGACTGTCATGGTGGAAGGTCAACCATTGCTCATAATGATCTGGAGTTGATAAACTTAAGTTATCTTCCAAATTCCCATTATCTATCATTAAGTCATCTGATGATTGAGAGATTGGAACTAGAATTGGAACTAGAACTATCAAGGAATCTGCTTCACTGATTATTTGAAGATTATCACAGTTGTCGAATATTTTATCTAAGGAGATGGATTCTTTGGGAGGAGGGTGGGGAGTTGAATTATCCAGATTTTCAATAACTTCAAACTCAACTTCCTTTATTTCCTCATGATCAATTACTGACTCATCTATAGGATTTTCTGAAATTTCCAGATGAAACTCCTTTTCTTGTTCATTGTGAGGCTCTAGCTCTATATGGTCTAAATACTCAATACAAGATTTTTCCTCTGCAAGGAGAGATTCCATGACCTTTAACTGATTTGCATAGATAATTTCTATGGCCTGAATGACTCTTTCCTTACTGAAATCTGGTGAAGCATCTGAACTGACTGTCTTTATAACCAGAGGTTCCTTCTCTTTCCACTTTTCCATGAAAGCATCAATCAATTCTTTGTAAGTTTTGACTCGGTTATCCTTGAGCTCCGTGAACCAATCAAGATCCTCATCGTCAAAGGACAAGATAAACAAATTCATTTTTATATCTTCATATAAGGAATTGCAACACCATTTATTGAAGCAATGTGAAACTTTCTTAACATGACGTCTAACATCAATAATATTATTACTTTGAAAACAAGGCAAATTTTGTAAAGCATTTTCTGGAATTACATGTGGAAAACCACTTATTGAAGAGAAATCAATAGTTCTATAAAATCATCCATTTATAATCTATACTTATTAGAAAAAAGAAAAGTCTAACAGAAATGGTCTGGGGCCCAAAAATTATTAAGGATCCTATGAGAAGAAAACTTGGCTAACTTCCTCCAAAAACACCTTCGGGTTTAAGGATGAAGCTAAGAAAACCATGAATTCCTCCTTGCAGGATACACTTTGTCAAATTATTTTGAAGTGGAGTCTCCAAATTATCAAGTTTATTCTAAACAAACAATAAGCATCAAACAAAGCAAAAAGAAAAAATGAAAACAAAAGTCGTACTCCAGGAATATAAAGATTTATCCACGGCAATGATGCCAAAAATGTTGTCGCCTTATACACACTTGGGCTATTGTGGAAGAAATATTCAATCCACTTAGTGTGTCCTTGAAGGAAATTCTCGAGTCAAGGTGTTGTCACCTAATCCTCAACTCCTCTATCTAGGCCAACTCCTTGTGAAGCCAAGGGGGTAGTCCCTAAGAAAATACTAAGGCTCTTTAAACTATTTTAAGCAAAAGAACTACTTCTAGGAGTTTATTTCAAATAAAACATACGCATTCAACATTTAACATTCATGCGATGAGATACTCATATAAATCATTTGTCCATAAATATTGCATGCATAAACCAAGTAGGATACAAGTTCTGCAAGATTGATAAATTCGTTAGACAATCACACGTGAATGAAATACACTGCTCACATACATAAAGATATATCCATAGTACCAGTGCCTTAAAATTATCATGGTTAGTTGTTGATTGCGTGTTTTATTAAGGAAAATTAAAGGTATATTAATGAGAGATTGTGTGGCCTATTTAGAGGCCATCTCTTTGCTTGGAAACTTGTGGAGAACTTACCAAAGCCCTAGGGCCTCACCAGTAAGTTCACTAAGGGTGATAGATGTCCAACACGGGGAGAACCTAGATCTCAAAGTTATTGTCTGACTTCACACACTCCCCTTAGGCGTTTTCTCGTGCATTGAAGTAGAAACTATTGAGATTTCTCTAATTAAACTACTCCACACAAACAATTTCATCTCTGATGAATCCCAGGATCGAGCTAGGCTCGTAAGGGTTCAGAGCATACACCGGTAATTGCGGGGAAGGCTTATTTTAACTTTGCAAAAAGAAAATAAACTTTGAAAATTGCTTGAAATTGAAAATAAACTTTTGCAAGATTTTATTGTTGATAGAAAAAACTAAAATCTAAGCTAATCATGCATAAAGATTGAAATTTACTTTTAAGCTTAGGTGCATGCAAGATTTGAGTGTTGTGTGTGGTTGATTTCCTTATTCTTATGTGTGTTTGTGAGATCATATAACAAGACTTGCAAGAAAATAAAGCAAAGACAAACGCACAACATTCCAATCCCCCTAATGGGGATAAGGAAACTAGGCTCCAAGGGCCTTCTTTTATTAATCCTATTACAACTTTGAGAGGATGACTCTCTTTTTTTCTTTTCTCTTTAGCCTTTTATTTGGATCCTTATAGAACTGGATTGATTACTAAGCTAACTACCACAAAAAGGACTCCTTGAGTCTTGGTTTTCAAGGGTCGAGTCTTGGAGTGAAAAATATTCAATCTTGGGTTTAGAAGAGGTCAAAATATCCCTTGTACCAAGACGTACCTGCTAAAAAACCAGCAAGGAAAAGTTATTAGAAATAACAGAAAATGACATGTAAATACAAATTAAAAGTAGAAATTTTTGTAAGGTTTTTTCACAAAAAATTTAGGCACTAAAAAAAACAACTTTTGAGACTTTTTTAGAGACTTAAAGAGACTAACTAAGTCCTCTTTTGAGTATTTCTGTTCGATGTCCTAAAACAGAAAATAAGAGTACTCAAATGACTAGATATTAAGGAAAAACAAACAACAACTTTTACTTGGAGATTTTGCAAGAAAATTCAGAAATTTGCTTGATAAGAACTAGAACTAGATTATATTTAGGAATAAACTTAGAAATAGATCTAGATCTTGCATGCAAACACTAGAAAGAATATAATAGCTTGAAATTTAATCTAGTTATACATCATTTTAAGAAAGAGAGAGATAGGAAGATTTTTTATTTATTTTGTGGAGCCTTTTGCTTGAGCCTCAAGAACCCTTGGGCAATGGAGTCTTTCTTTGGTGTGAAGAAGAGGGAGGAAGGTTTTCGGAAGTTCTTTAAGAGAAAGAAAGGGAACAAACAAGCTTCTTTGATTCTCCAAAAGGTTGGTCTTTCATTCTTCAAGCTTCTCACAAGTACCTGCTAGTTTGTTCCATGCTAGTTTAAACAAAAACCCAACATGATAATATAAAAATCAAATGAATAAAACAAATATATAGACTAGCAAACACGTAGAACTATATATTCTAATTGGATAACAATATCCTTACCATATCCACCATGAAAATACAAGAAATAAACTTGAAATGATATTACCTTATAAGCTAACAATCCATCCACACATGTGAGACCAAACACCAAATATCGACCTCTAAAGTATTTGATTCCAATATATAAAACATATTACAACAATTTATAGCAAGGTCACCCAAACTCCAACTAGATTAAAGGAGAGGTGTCGCCTTCTATTTATTACAATCCGGTTGACAATTCCCATGAGAGAATGGGCTAGTGCATGAGGAGATGCACAAGTGATGAGGGAGTGGCACATAGAGTAAAGGGAAGATGGAGTGAGGTGATGTGAGGTGGAGTGGAGTGAAATGAGAGTGAATAGGAGTGAGGTGGAGTGTGAATGGAATGTGAGAACAAGTTTCAACATAGGGATGTGCACCATCTCTCCATAATGCACCACCTAGCAAAGGAGGGTCGAATCTAGCTTTGGGATCATCTCCCTTGTACACATATCTAAACAAGTTTCCTTCCTCTCCAGTGAACTCACCCAAGCTCTGATTTGACTGAAAACTGAGGAAAAACATGTCCCCTACATGTTTCCTAAGTTTTAGCATTTCTCCTCAAATTTAGGGAATTTAATTAAATGACCCTTTTCTGTCTTTTTTCGAGATAAATACATTTTTGAGTGATTAAAATAACTTGTTTGCCTATATAGAAGGGGAAAAGGGGCCTAAAGGGTGCTTTGGCTTAGAAAACGAGCACAAACATGGCATCTGACAATGATTGATGCTATATTTTTACAATTTATTGACTTTACATTAAAAAAAAAAACGTTTTGCAGGAAATTTATTATTTTACTAAAACATTAAAAAGAACCTGTGGGGACCTAGCGCAATTTTCATATGACTCAAAAGACATGAACTAGCATGAAATCATATACATTTATACACTATAAATTGTTTATACCATGCCAAGGCCTAACCACCAGCACATACTCCAGATTTGGAGTCAGTCTTGAGTGAAAAAACTTAGAAATTATTAATTGCCCA
>JZKD02S2329389.1:151091-179412 GCA_000966675.3 Picea glauca
TTTTTTTCATAGGTGCCATGAGCAGGGAGAATTGAAGCCATCTTCGAGGCCCTTTTTTCCAGTTTTTCATTTTTCTGTTACAGTCCTGATTTTGTGGGAGATGTTATGGCCAGCTCGAGGTGAATTTGGCGAAACCGATGGATTTTTTTGTCCAACACATGCCCATATACAATAAAATCATTCATTTTTTTCCCAAGTGTTAGCATTGAAGAGAAACAGATGTATGTTCGGACCCCTTTTTTGCATAAATTAGGCTCGTCTTTCATGGCGGACAGTTCCAGATTTTGGGGGATTTGTGACTATTTTTGGCCGAGGCAGTTGAATCCAACTTCCAAAACTTATGGGGAGATTATTCCAAGAATATTAAGAACATAATTGGTTTAATTCACCCTCTGTCTTTGGCTTGGTATAGTTTTTTATGTTTTCCACTGAAGATTAAACTTAGAATTCTTATTTGCTCTGCGTTTAATTGGTTTTCTTGACCTGTTCCATCTCACCCATTTCATTTAAATTAAAGGATCCAGTGAGTTGTCTACCTTTCCCTGCAAATATTAGCTTGTTGACATGGATTTTTGATCGTTCATTTCAGTGACTCCATAGCCCATGGTTTCTCTTCTCTACCTATACCCCATTCCTATGAACATAACCTATCCTGCATAGCTAGCCTAATATCCTATTTCAAACAAATCTATATCACCCAGAGAGATCCCTCTCTGAGTCTTGGAGGGATAGATCCAAGACTCAAAGTGGTTTTGATGTTGCCTCTGTAACTGCCATCACAACCTTGGGAAAATTACAGAGTGCTAACATGTGTCTTGCAATTATTCTTCTTCCTCAACTTCTTCCTCGACTTATTCCTCAATTTCCTTAATTTCTTCACTTTATACAACAGAGATTTGTCCACTAGGAGGTGTTTGAAGGTTCCTCTTGAAAAATGGCCTAAAAGGTCTCTTGGATACTTCAACAAACTTTCCTTTAACATCAACCATTTCATTTTCCAATGTTTATATGAAATTCTCAAGACTATCCATATCAAAAGAATCCTTATCCTTATTTTCTTCCTTTATAATAACTTTCTTCGTTGTCTGGGAAGATCTAGGTTCCTCTACTAAAGATTGATTTGCAATACTAGGCATCTCTTTTTCAACCTCTAAAGCTTCCTGCATTTCTCCAGTTAAAGTATTTTTGGTTGCACGTTTAACAAACAGAGCAATAAAAATTGGCAAAGCAGAAGAATAAAAATTAACCTGAATGTCAATTCCAGGTTTGAATGTATCAGGCATTTTATTAAGAAATTTAAGGAATCTTTGATTAAAATATTTATTTTTTTTATTTTGGACCATTTTAATCTTAGACAATTCAACAAGAAGAGTAGACTGGGGAAGTCAAATAAGGGATGAGAGGGGAAATATAGTTGTCTGCAAGAGAACCTTATTGAGTTAGGAATTTATGTGAGTGGATTGAAAAATTTTGTGACTTACCATGAACGGAGTGAAACCTTTAAGTTAATAGGTCCTAAATAATAGAAAGGTTCTCGTTATTATAGAGGAGATTTCCCCAGTTATAGTTTGAGAACCACTTGTTGCAGTTCCAAGTGAAAATATAAATCTAGGAGTGGATTCAACTCTAATGATTGAAACCCACCTTTTCCATTTCCTTCAACCTAGTTAGATCTAAGGGGGTAGGTAAATGAGTTTGCTAGGCTTAGAATGAATAATCCTAGCAGCTTTTTGGTTAGAAACAAAACTTAGAAACCTTAGAATATGAGCTTTAGAGGAAATGCATGTGGCACTTTGCTTTGTGTTATTCATGAACAACCACTTGGATTTTCTTGGCTTTATAACCAACCACCACTTCTGTAGTAATGTTTTTATCCCTTGAATTGATACATCAGTTACATGATCATGGGTTATTTACATTAAATAAAATTTATGACTATTTCCTCCTCCATGAGTGGTTGAGACTATTGTTAAGGCCATAACGAACCTTCTTGGGCTCACACTTGGGATTCTAGTGTGGTACTTATATCCTCCTGCTCCCACGCCTCCCTCGGTCAGGTTTAATCATCACCAATTTTTTTTAAAAACAAGTCTTCAAAGGTATCCCAACTTGGAATATAATTAGCTTGTAGCCAACTTGGAATAGAATTAGCTTGTAGTGAAAAGTACCAAGTGGAAGCCTCTCCCCAGAAGGTGTAGGGAAACATCCTACAAACGATGTCTTTTTCATCAATGTACCTAATATTAATGGCCAACCTAAATTTATTAATATGGTCTTCAAGAAATTTTTTTTATTCAGGATTAAATTTGGGTAACCACTTCTCAGGGTTTTTTGGAAGATCATGTTGAGCTCCAGGAACATTAACTGCTCCTAAAGTTCTCCATACCCTCCTTGGTTGATTAAAACCAACCATAATGATAGTTTGTTGTGGAGGAGGTTGCTAAGGTGGAGGAGTGAGTAAATGTATATGTGGAGGAGTTGGAGGTCGATTCCACCACTAGCTATTGTAAGAAATGCTCTTGGTTGTTGCGTATGTAGTGAGATATCAAACAGTTCAACCCCTAATATTTGACTTTGAGCTCTGGTCAGAACATTGAATTCATATAAAACAATATTACCAGTTTCTGAAGATCTTTGTGAGGATTCACCCTAAATGGTGAGGCTTTCAATACATGGTATAATATGTTGGATTTATGGTGAGGCAATAGGATTTGAAGAAGTTTCAAGAGGAAGGTCAAGGGAATATGGATCAGTCAAAGATATTTGAACAATATTTTTATACCGAGAGGTATGAGTTGAAGTTTAAACAACACCAGGTCAAGGAGGAACAACTTCAGAGCTTAAGGATGTAGATCTTGATGTTGATCTTGAAGTTGCAAGATATATTGAGGGAGAAGGTGATATATTAGGATGGATGTCAGGTTTGTGTGTTCTTTTGGCCATTCACTATCAGAAGGACCTCCTTCTAGCACCAAAAATGTTGATGGTTAGAATTGACCATGATCAACATTAAGGGTATCAACCAGTCATGGTGCCAATTAGAACCTTTTCTATTTGGTATGGTGATCCCAACTAGTTATAATGGGTCTGGTTACCCTTATGGAAACCTTTCTCTAATGAATGGAGACTTAAAAATAATAACTAATACAAAAATAATGATTTAATTTAAATTACAAATGAGAGTAATCAAAATCTAAAGCAATAATATCTATTATCCTAATTATATCTACTATTCTAATTATATCTTGGGAATAACAATGTATGTGAAATCAAATAAATAGCAGTAATCAAAAGATGTAGATCTATTTAACTACTACTATAAATTTATATCTGTAGATGATAAAAAATTTCATTCAAATAGTTAAATGATAATCAATCATCAACAGATATTCACACACATGTAAATGAATTTCGGTGAAGTAATAATAACATTAAGTAAATGATCAACAGTAATCAATCACTAAAACATCAATATCACAACAAAAGAAATATAAAGATTTCAATGAATAATAGAAACAATGCATAAGAGTAATAGTACCAATATACAGAGATTCTTATTCCAATATATGAAATGCCAAAGTTTCAACACATATATATTAAGAGAAAACTCAACAACAATGCAAAGTCTTGTGTTTTTTCAAAATTTAGAACCCCCATTTTCCGAGTCTCTTCATACTATTTTTATAATAAAGAGTTATGATATACACATATATCATTAATAAAGATAAACATCAACTCCTCAAAACTAGGAGAGAAATCATATCTAACTTATCGATTACATGTTCTAAATATATATGAAAATATTAAAATCATAACTAAGTCTTAACAAACTTTACAAAAATAAAAGATCGTTGTCTCAAAAATATCGAGTAGCCAGTATGCACCTAACAATGAAAATAAATTGATAGACAAAGTGAACTTGGCTTGATCACTTCTAGAGATACGAATCTTTTATTGAAAACGTGTGAATCATAAAATAGAACAAATTAATAACAAACACACTTTAAATAGAGTAGCTACAGAATCTTCGATTCTGTAGTTTTTTTTAAATAAGCAAATACAACTAATAAAACCAATCACATTGATTCGCAGACCTCAAAAATGAAAATCAGACTTCAAGCAAATTTTGAAGACTGGACATTAATCTTGTAATACTCGGTTTTGAGCCCCCATATTAAATCATGTATTTTGTTAATTTATGAAAGGTCAGAGTGCCCAAACAATCAAAAGAGGCCAATGTTCTTAGGAAATGTAATGTTTTGATCATTATTAATAATAAAATACATCATTGGTTGCAATACAAACAAGGAAAAGAGTTATAGGGAGCTATGATTCCACAAAAGAGGGGGCTTGAGGGGCTAAGTATTTATTTTATATTTTATTTAACCATTTTTTTTAATGGAGGATATCAGTTACATGAGCTTATTGGGTGAAGACCATGTGGATCTTTAATTCCAATAATTACATATAAACACACCTTTGGGTTGTTTGGGGGTTCACTCATTGTTCATTTTTCACACCTTTCATTATTTTGGCTCTCTTCATTCACTTTTTCACCCACTCCTCATTCCTCATTCTTTTTTAACTTGTCTTGGGAAGGAAAAACGATTTGTTGGAGAGGAGCCATTGTTTTGTTGGCTATAATGATTTCTAGTGTATTTCAGCCATGAATTAATACCTGCATGTCTGATATGCATTGGAATATATTAATTTTTGCTCATAGCTATGAATCCTGAGAGTCCCAGCATGAATATTCTTGACCAGATGCATTGGATCCTTGGAAGGAGGTGGATATATTGAGGGACTGCATGGTAGAGAAGGGGGTCAATTATCTTGGGTTGTACAAGTTGGATAGAAGAGAGTTGGTGTACTTTGGATTACTGTGTGTGTTGAGAAACTTGTGAGAGATTGAGTGTTGACTAGTTTGAGAAGCTAAGTGACACCCTGGAACTGTCCTTTTGGATTCATAGCCCTAGATCGGGGGTGAAATTGTTATTGAGATTCAAAACAACAATGTATATGATAGGGTGGAACATCCTTGGTTTGTAGCTAGTCGGTGATTTGTTTCATTAAAGATAAGTGCTCTCTGTCATGGTTTTATTTACTTGTATATTTATTTCCGCTATGTATTAATTATAATATCTGAGATTCATGTTTATAATGTTCATGCTTGCTGGTTATTGTTGTGTATGGAATTGCATTCATTTCTTTTATGTTGTAGCATGAATCTTGATCTATTCATGTGAATATTTCATGCCTCTTTGTTAATTAAAAATTTATCAAAATTCAAAATCAGTCTAGAAGTGATTTTGGAAGTAGTGTGGTCAATCTCTGGGTGGTTGGGTACGTTACAGATTAGTATCATTGCTTTTGGTTCAACACCAAACTGATATGGGCTAGAACTAGTGAAAATTTGAAAAACTTCATTATTGCAAATTTGTCTGTGACAAATTTGGGAGGAAAACGAAGAAGAACAGAAGTGAAATCCCTAAAGTCTGAGCATATTTCAAATTTCAGTGCTTCCGACTAGTTAAATAAGTGATTTATAGCATCAATTGAATTCAGTTTTGGAAGTCGAATTCTTGTAATTTTCATGAAAACACTGTAGTTTTGTGGATTGATGACCTAGATTAATTCGACCTAGAAAATCAAGGGTCAAGATTCAATAATAGAGGTCCGAGAAAGGAATTATTGATAGGCCTTTAGGAAGGAAGGTTCATAAATACCTTGGAGTTGGAAGTCCAAATAAGAGAAGCCCGATGGTAGAATGTCGAGAGAACAAGAGCCATTAGATTAGTCGAGATCATTCTCAGTCATTAGATCTCCCAAAGATGTTCTTTTCAGAGAAAAAAAAGATCAGAAGATCTCGTTCAGAAGAGTTCTGATGGTATCGAGAAGGGAATGTTCTTCGATACCCTCTAGTCACAGTGACGAAACTTACCTAAGCTTTTTCACTTTGAGTGAAAAGTTTCAACAATATCAAGAAAGAAATATTCTTCAATACCCTCTGGTTGAAGCAACAAAACTTAACTAATCTTTTGAACTCCAATTGAAAAATTTTGATGATATTGACAAAGGAATATTCTTCGATACCCTCATTTTCAGAGCAGTGAAACTTCATCAATCTTCTGAACTCTGAATGGAAAGTTCTAACGATATCAAGAATGGAATATTCTTCCATAACCTCATTTTCAGAGTAGTGAAACTTCGTTGATCTTCTGAAATCCAAAATGAAAAGCTCTGACACTATCAAAAAGGAATATTCTTCGATACCCTCATTTTTTAGCAGTGAAACTTCGCCAATATTTTGGCTTCCGAATCAAAAGCTACGACAATATCAAAAGAGAATATTCTTCAATACCCTCTTTTTTTAATCCCATTTGAGCCCAATTCTTCAACACTCTAAATGAGAACCTTTGACAGATGGTCCAGATCTATTCCTATTTTAAGATCAACGATGCATATTTCCTCGTAGGAAAAATTGCTCGATAGTGTCAAAAAAAATAATATCTAGATCCATTTTCTTATTGAGATGATCTCTACAAAAGTTCCAGAGAGGGTCATTGTCCATTTTTGCTTGGATTTGTCAAATATGACAAAATAATGGTTTTTAAAGATTTGGGTCCAGATCATTGGAAGAGTTCTAGACTAAGTTGAAATTCATTGAGAGTGTACATAAAGTAGACACAAAAATAACCCACAAAAAAAATGAACAAATCCTAAGGGGATTGGAATGGGGATGTTGAAATAGGCCAAAATCCACTATTATGGGCCAGTGTTTTAAGATTTTTTAGATTTTTCGGAGGAAAAGTAACCCCAAATCACAAAACTGAAAATTTTAGTATATTTGACATTTTATAAAATCATCAATGCAAAAAATTTTGGTTGAGTGAAAATTTTCCATAAGTGCACATATTGAGAGATACCCAGTTTTTTATTGGAGTATCAAATTGAAAATATGAAAGTTTTTATGAATTCCTTGTCATTTTTGTTATCTATTATTCATATAAAAGTTTCTCTAGTTCCTGACATATTTTATTTTGAATTTGATTGAAGTTGACATTTCAATAAAATTTCACCAGTGGAGAAAATGCACAAATGGGGTGAAAGTGACTTTTTCAGGAAGCCATAAATTTCAACTCATAAATCATATCGGGGATATAGTACAGTCATTGAAAATATGATTCGGAGATGAATGACCTGGAACTATTATAATTTGGAGAATTGTGATATAAATATTCATAAATTGAGCAAAAAAAAAGGACCTATAGAATTAATTGACAATTTGTTATGATATGCATATTTCTAACAAAAATGGTTGCTTCCACATTTTGCATAATTATAGGGTATAAACATATCATTTCAATATAAGAATCCATATTAGAGAAATGGAAGGAGAGGAAGCCTTATGTCATGATAAAGAGGTTGAAGAACTAAATATCAGTGTTGGTAATGCAGAGACATAATCAAATGGACACAAGAGCAGAGGGGAGTAAGAAACATTAATAGAGACTATGAGAAGCCTAAGAATAGAATTACAGAGCTAAAAATAAGAAAACAAGAAGTTGATAAGAGAACAAAATTGACACAAACCCCCACCCTCACCTGGGGTTCGTTGACCTCCTGATATAAGGATATTTGAATCATCGGAGCTGGATCAACTCACAAGATCCTCCCTAGACCTTTTATTAGATTTCCACAAGCCCCTTTTCTTTAAATTCAGGCCAAAATGGATCCCTGGTGGTCTCCTTCTAGTCAAGCAATACCTTCTCATGACCTTGGGCTCAAAAAAAGGGGCTTACATGTTGTTCTCCACCAAATTCGGGACTTTGGGCCCTTTTTGCTTTTGGTGAAGGTTCCATGCAACTCACAGGCACTTTCCTAGCACTTTACCTTTTAAAATTTTTAATTATGGGCAGTAGCTCCCTTCGCTAGGCCCCTTTCCTCATATGACCTTGAGCTATGACCCAAGGCTCAATTCAAGAGGCACTAAATGTTTTCTCTTTGGGACCCTTGGCACCCACACTTCTCCAAGCTCCTAAAGTGTTATGCCTCTGAGTTCATGGGATTGCTCCATGTGTCAACTTCCAAATCAGTGGCTGGAAAACATTTTTGGCCTTCAGGCCTTTGGTAACTACTGGTCAACTTTCTTCTCCTTATTCCTAAAGCTTCTAGCTGCCGAACCCCTCTCCCAGTGACAACTATCGATTACATCAACGGTCTAGATGGATTCCGAGACTCTGGTCCCAAGGAGTCCTCCACTCCTTATGTTTCTCTTTGTCCCAAATAATGAATCCATTAATGGCTCAATATGCTTCCATGTGTCCCTTGATCCGATGGTCAAGATGGGGTTCGAGCCTCCGATCCTTCAAGGGCCTCGCTTCACACAATTAACTTTTCTATTTTTTTGGAGTGCTTCTCCTCCAAATTGTAGGACCTAGTGACACCTATCATCACAACTGGAGGGCCCAAATCTGCTTTTCTCCTTCAGGACCTTGGCTATCCCACTCCTTGTACACCTTCAAACCTCTAAATATACTAAGTGTCAAAGGTCTTAGGGGTTATCCTTCATGCAGATTCCCAAGATCTAAGGGCCACAAATGTGTTGAGTCATCCAGGGATTGGACTTCTCTGTGTTTATCTTTCATGCAACTTCCTTAGATCTAATGGTTGTCGGTCCTCCACACCTAGATCCGACGATTGAACTATAGTCTCCCCATGTGCACTCCTCGACTTGCCTGGATGCATATTTAATGGTCTAGATTACTTCTAGATGTTGATCCAATGACTCCTTTTCCTTCTCCCTTTTGTTCACTTCTCGTTCCTTCTAATGAAGGATCCTTCAGGTTTTTCAAAGGCTTTGACCTTTGATCCCTTAATCGGACTCTAACCACACAGCCTCAACCAGTGCTATACCTCCTGATCTTTTGACTCCTTCAAGGATTTTGAAGGGCTTGGATCTTCATTCTATCCCTCTGTACAGACCAATTCTTTAATCCCAGTCTGCATTATGATGGTTTCTACCTCTCCTGAGCTTAGAACTTCATACAAGTTTTCCTCCTCGCACAACTCTTGTGGTCGCTATCTCTTTTGAGATTTTGTAGACTCTTTTGAGGATTGTGGACCACTGGCACACCCCTTGATGCCTTTCCCACTGTCTGAGACTTGGACTGCACTCGGTCTTTTGCACTCTTTGCATCGATTTTGTGCGCAAAGGCATTATCTCTCCTGAGTTTGAAACTACTCAAAATTTATAAGGGTCTTAGCCTTTTTTCTTCCATAGAATACTCTTGATGCCCTCTTGGAAACTCAACATTATTCCTCCTAAGCTATCTGAACCTGAAGGTTCTTAGCTTCTACAACTCTTTGTAGGCCCTTTCTTCTAGAGTGTTCAACAACTTTGTTCTCCTCAATTCCTCCAACACTTTAGAAAGGTGTTGGCATTGTGCACTCCTTGCACTTGCTCAAATCACTCCTTGTTGATATTACAGAGTATTCAGTAACTATGGTTGTGATTTCTCTGCACAAACTTTTCTCTAGAGTATTCAGTAAATCTAACGCTCCTTCTGAGTTTGTAATTGTTCTGGTGTTCCCATCTGGCACGTTCTCCTCTTAAATTCTAAACATAATTCAAGCACGCACTCCTTTCATTGGCTTCATAGAGTTTTAACACTCTATTGCACACTCCTTGCACTTAGCCTAAAAGAACCCAAAATTCTGAGAAAACCCACAAACATATAGTGGATTCCATCCTACTCCTGTAGATTGAAACTTATTCATACATCTACAACATTCACATAAACACACATAATAACCATTCAAATACATTCATAAACAAACATAGAACTCATATAATAAAAAAGAACCTTAAATGCAGGAAAAACGGTATGTTTATATTTATATTTGAATGCTTGATTACAATATGTGCAGGTTGGACTGCAACAGTGTCTCAACTCTCTTCTCTCCTTAGCTTACAATGATTTTCCATATAACTTCAGCAACCTCTACTAGGCATATGTTACAATGATTTATACAATAGGGACTCATTGAGATTTCCCTCTAAGCCACCTGAGTGTTATCCTATCACCATTACAAACACCTATCTACCAAAGCTTATTACATTGAATAAACATGTACATCTCAGATCTGTTCAACTCGATCATTAATAAAGGCATTTACATCCATCCTGTACAAAGGCCATAAATTGACTTTCCTCAATCCTCCAAACATTTAATACATTTAAATGTAATTGAGATTTTAAATTGGGTTCAAAAATGAGAGGGTTGGTGCCTCTCCCCCTTCTTGAATGTGTGTTGATATGTTGAATTGTTGGCACATGCTAAGGTGGAAAGATGCTCCTGCATCATACTCCACTACTAGGAAATCATGATATTCTGCTCATGAGCTCCTATGCTCAACTATTCAAATCCTCCTGTATTCCAAACCTCTCTTTGGAGTTGTTCACCTAATCCTCTGTTATGATGTTGATGTTGTTGTCTTGATGCTACTGCAGAATCTCCTCTGTATAGTGTTCTCTTGCTGATAAATTCTTGTTGGTTGACTCCAACATCAGCTCCTCGATATCCTATATCACTCTGTCTAGATGGTGTAATGGATGACTCCTCCTTGGAAGTCTTATTTGTTACACCTCCCTACACACATCAAAGGGAAGATCATATTGACCTCCCATGCTATATTCATCTCCTGTGGCATGATTTTTCCACTCCTCTATAGACTCCAACTCTGTAGCCTCACTACTGAGCTATTGCTCAGCTACCTCCTCTGACAGATTGAATTTTGTCATCTCCTTTGTCTCTTCTTGTGCTTTCACAAGTCCAACTTCATCTAGTTGTCCCTCTGGATGTAATTTCTCATGACTATGCATGAATTCATCCTCTTGGTAGTCTTTCTTGTGCCTAGATGGCATAGCCAATCCTCCAACAATTTCAATTCTTTCTCCCATGGAGTGAGCATCTAAATAGTATGCTCCTCTTCCTTCATCTCCTCTTGGGAAGATGTCAATTTATGCACCATCTTCTCCTACTTGACAATATGCATTGGCTATCCTTCCTCTTATGTACTCTCAACACATGCTTTGGCCTCAAATTGGCTGCTTGGCAGGAATATCTCAATTCCCCCAATGATCAGAATGGATTTTTTATCCTCCCCTGTCAACACTCCTTTATAAAATGAATTCACCTATGAGCTCCTGATACTTTTAGATAGTCTCAATCTATCTCCCTTTCCCACCTACAAATCTAGGATTTCACTTCTTCCCTCTTAGCAACTCATGAGATCTCCAACTAATCTCTTCTCCTCCTCGTCACTAAGGTTTTCTCCTACTTCTGGCTTGCAAATGAAAACCTGCTACTCCATGTCATTGAGGTTTTCAACCTGCCTTAGCCACCTCTTCAAATCATGTTGTTTCCTCCTATCCAACAAATTTTGGATAGGCCACCCTTCTCTCCTCCTCAAGGGCCACTCATACCTCCATCTTCCTTTTACTTCTTGCTACATCTTCAACATCAACCTCTCTAGTTCTTCTCTTGTCTCCTCGAGCTCTTTATCCACTTGTTCTTTCTTCATCTAATGGCGGTCTTTTCTCTAACCTCTTCCATGGCCTTCAGTAGCCATATTCACCTTCTCTATATCAAAGAACGTGGTTGGTTCTTTTGGCTTATCCCACCTGGATGTCTACTTTCTACTCTGCAACTGAGAGCACCTCCAACTTCCTCCTACAATCCACCTGGTTGTGTACTGATTGTTGCACACTTGCAATCAATCCTCTATAGAGAATCAACACTATGTCTTCTCCCTTTTCCTATTGTATGCAAGAAAAAATATTCTCTGATACCACTTTGACGTAAACCCCCACTCTCACTTGGGTTCTACTAACCTCTCATTCTAAGGATCTTAAAATCACTAGAGCTGGATCAACTCACAAGATCCTCCCTGGACCTTTTCTTAGCTTTCCACGGGCCTTTTTTCTCTAAATTCGGGCCAAAATGGCTACCTAGTAGGCTCCTACTAGATGGACGCTACATTCTTGTGACCCTGGGCTCAAAATAAGGGGCTTACCTTCTATTCTCCACCAAATTCTGGACTTCGGGCCCTTTGCGCTTTTGGTGCAGGTTCCTTGAAACCCGTGGGTGGTTTCCTGGCGCTTTTCCTTTTAAAATTTTGAATTACGGGCACTAGCTCCCTTCACTAGGACCCTTTTCCCATATGACCTTGGGCTATGACCCATGGCTCAATTCAAGGGGCGCTAAAATTTTTGGCTTCAAGACCCTTGGCACTCACACTTCTCTAAGCTCTCGAAGTGTTATGCCTACTAGTTCACGTGATTGCTCCACATGTCCACCTCCAAATTAGTGGCTGGAAAATATTTTCATCCTTCGGGCCTTTGGTAACTCCTAGTTAACTCTCTTATCCTTGCTCCTAAATCTTCTACCTCTCAAACCCCTCTCCCAACCAACAACTATCAATTAGATCGATGGTCTGGATGGACTCTGGGACTCTAGTCTCTGGGAGTCCTCCACTCCTTGTATTTCTCTTTGTCTTGAATAACAACCCTTGAAGGGCTCAATATTTTGTCACATGTCCTTTGATCCGATGATCAAGATGGGGTTTAGGCCTCTGGTCATTTAGGGGCCTCACTTCACATAACTCACTCTTCTATTTTTTCGGAGTGCTTCTCCTCTGGATTGCAGGGTCTAGTGACACCTATCCTCACAACCAAACGACCCATATCTACTTCTCTCCTTCGGGACTTCGACTATACCACTCCTTGTACACCTTCAAATCTCCAAATATACGAAGTGTCAAAGGTCTTAGGGGTTATCCTTTTTGCAGCTTCTCCAGATCTTACAACCACAAATGATTTGGGCCCTCCAAGGATTAGACTCCTCTTCACTTATCTTTCATGCAACTTCCTCAGATCTAATGGTTCGCGGTCCTTAGTTCCTAGATATGACAGCTGAAATATAGTCTCCCCATGTGTGCTCTACTTTCTTGGACGCAGATTTAACTTTCTGGATTACTCCTGGATGTCGATCCAATGTCTCTTGTTCCTTCTCCCTTTTGTGCACTTCTCCTTCCTTCTAATGAAGGATCCTTCACATTTTTCAAAGGATTTGAACTTTGATTCCTTGGTCGGACTCTAACCACATAGCCTCGACCAGTTTTATACCTCCTAATATTTTGACTCCTTCGAGGATTTTGAAGGGATTGGCTCTTTGTGATATCCCTATGTACAGACCAACTATTTAATCCCATCCTACATTCTGACGATTGCTACCTCTCCTGAGCACCTGCTCAAAGCACTCCTTGTTGATCTTACATAGTATTTAGTAACTATGGTTGTGATTTCTCTACACAAACTTTCCTCTAGAGTATTCAGTACCTTTTAGGCTCCTTCTGAGTTTGTAAGTGTTCTAGTGTTCCCGCCTTGCACATTCTCCTCTTGAATTATAAAAATAATTCAATCACGCACTCCTTGCATTGGCTTCATAGAGTTTCAACACTCTGTTGTGCAGTCCTTGTACTTAGCCTAAAAGAACCCAAAATTCTCAGCAAACCCACAGATAGATAGTGGATTATATCCTACTCCTGCAGATTGAAACCTATTCATGCATCTACAACATTCACCTAAACACACATAATAGCCATTCAAATACATTCAGAAACAAACATAGAACTCATATAATCACATCGAACCTTATATGCAGGAAAAAATGCATGTTTGTATTTATATTTGAATGCTTGATTACAATATGTGTTGGTTGGACTACAACAGAGTCTCAACTCTCTTCTCTCCTTGGCTTATAATGATTTTCCATCTAACTTCAGCAGCCTCTACTGGGAATATGTTACAATTATTTATACAATATGGGCTCATCGAGCTTTCCCTCCAAGCCACCTGAGTGTTATCCTATCACCATTACAATGCCTATCTATCTAGGCTTATTACATTGAATAAACATGTACATATCAAATCTGAGGCGATGCTCAGTATTTGTCCAACTCAAGACTTAATAAAGGAATTTACATCTAGCCTATACAAAGGCCATAATTTGACTTTCCTCAAGCCTCAAACATTTAATACATTTAAATGCAATTGATATTTTAAATTTGGTTCAAAAATGAGAGGGTTGGCACCTCTACCCCTTCTTGAATGTGCATTCATGTGCAGAATTTTTGGCACATGTTGAGGTGGAAATATGTTCCTGCATCAAAAATCAAATAAATTCTCAAGTGATGCAAAGCTTAAATCATTTGCAGAGGCAAGCAAAGAATGGATCAAACTCAAAACAAGAGGAAGAGGGAAGATATCATGAAAGAAGAGATAAATACAAAATATATGGTTATTCAAGAAGTGCTAGCAGAACTCATATACATCACTCACCTCATTACTCATCCAGGAAATTGTATGCATCTGAAGATTCCATAAGTAGTCCAAAGGTGTCTCTTGTTATTCACCAAATAAGAAGACATGAATTAGACAGTTTGCAAGGAGAGCTGAGGAAGCTTAAGCCACCATCCTTTGATGGTGAAACAAAAAATGAAGATGATGTTGAATCAAGGTTTCTTAGACTCACGATGTATTTTAAATTGCATAACTATTCATCAAACCTAGAAGCCAGAATTGCCACTTACCATCTACATGGAAAATATGTTATGTGGTGGGATCAAATTAAGAAATTTGAACACATAAATGAGAGCATTATCACTTGGAAGCAATTCAATAAATATTTTTAGAAGGAGTACCTTTCAAATCACTTCTATGACAATAAAATGTGGGAGTTCTTTAAACTTGGGCTAGGAAGCATGACCATGGAAGAGTATGAAAAGAAGTTCTTGGGACTGCTAAAGTATGTGGGGTATATAAAATATGAGAAGGTGAAAACATAGAGGTTTTTGAGTGGACTGCCTTCATTTTATAAAGACAAGACTCAATAGGATGAGCCTGAGACATTGAATGAGACCATCAAGAAGGATAAGTACCTATATGAGAAAGGAAATGGTAGAGAGTCTATGCAGAAATCTTGGAAGGATAAGAAGAAAGAGAAGTATGATTAGAGAAAGAAAGGATTCAAACCTTCTTTCAACAAAAATATCCCAAATAAAAATCATCTAGACTAGCCTACTAAGGATGAATCCAAGAGAGAATACTCCATGGGAAAAAGGGGAAGACCACCAATCCAATGTTGGGGATGCAAATAAGATATTTTGTACAAGGATTTCCCTCACATAAAATACAAAGTGAATACCATGCACAACATCCAAGAGGCTACAACAGTAGAAGACATGAGAACAATCTATGCAACATTAGAATATTCAGGAGAAATTCATTGTTACATCAATCCTATAATAGTGGATAGATTACATTTGGAGAAAAATAATCTTGAAAAATCAAGTTTGGCTCAGCTAGCCAATGGAACCAAAGGAAGGATCAATGAGATGGTCATAGGTTGTTCCATAAGTCTTAACAGAGTGAATACTAGTATTGATATAAATATTATACCATTGGGATATTATGATATTCTAATTGGAATGGATTGGTTGGACAAACATCATGTTGTCCTAGATTGTCACAATAAGACATTTACATGTCTTGATGAAGAAGGAAAACATATCACTATGAAAGGAGTTCCAAGACCTATTTCTATAAGGGATAGTTCAGCCTTACAATTGAAGATATGTTTTAGGAAAGGATGTCAATTGTATGCATCCCATTTGGAGGAGCCAAAAAGGAAAAAAGGGCTAAGCCTTGAATATTTTTCGGTAGTACAAAAGATTGAATATGTATTCCAAGAAATACCAAGATTTCCACCAAAGAGGGAGATATATTTATCTATTGATTTAGTATCAGGAGTTTCCCCAGTATCAAAAACACCTTACATAATGAGTACACTATAATTAAAAGAATGACAAATTTAGTTGGAAGAATTGTTGAAGAAAGGGTACATACGTCCAAGTGTTTCACCTTGGGGAGCACCAATACTATTTCTCAAAAAGAAGGATGGAACATTGAGGTTGTGTATTGACTTTTGACAGCTGAATAAATCCACTGTGAAGAAAAAATATCCTCTACCCAGAATCGATGACCTATTTGATCAACTAAGAGGGGAAAAATATTTTCAAAGATAAACTTGAGATCAAGATACCATCAGGTAGGAATCAAGGAAGAAAACATCAATAAGACAACCTTTAGAACTAGGTATGGGAATTATGAGTTTGTAGTGGTGCCATTTGGACTGTCCAATGCACCAACTATATTTATGTTCTTAATGAATGGCATATTCAGAAATTATTTGGATAAGTTTGTCATAGTATTCATGTATGATATACTTATCTATTCTAAGTCATGGGAAGAGCATGAACATCACCTAAGATTGGTATTGCAAGTGTTGAGGGAACATCAGTTGTATGCCAAGCTTAGTAAGTGTTGTTTTTACCAAGAACAAATCCATTACTTGGGACACATTATTTCATAACAAGGCATAGCAGTGGATCCAGAGAAGATTGAAGCCATTAGAGGATGGCTAACACCCAAGAATGTTTCAGAAGTCATATATTTTATGGGATTAGTTGGTTACTACAAAATATTTATAGTAGGGTTCTCTAAGATTACTCATCCCATCACTTCTTTTCAAAAGAAGGTAATTAAATTTGAATGGATAGTTGAGTGTGAAGAGAAATTTAATTTGTTGAAAGAATTAATTGCCAGTGCACCTATTTTAAAGATTGTTGACCCAAATGAAAGTTTTGTGGTATGTATAGATGCATGCAAGGACTTGGTGGAGTCCTCACTCAAAATGGACATGTAATTGATTATGAGTCCGGAAATCTTAAAGAACATGAGAGGAATTATGCCACACATGAATTGGAACTTGTTTCCATTGTTCATGCATTGAAGATGTGGAGGAATTATATCATGGGGAAGAGATTTGAGTTAAGAACAAACCATAGTGGTCTGAAATATATTTTTGAACAACCAACTTTGATTTCCAGGAAAACAAGATGGATGGAATTTTTAATTGAATACAATTTTAACATCAGGCATATCAAAGGAAAAGAAAATAAAGTTGTGGATGCACTTAGTAGAAGACTACATTTCATGCATGCTACAGTCATTAGTATGCATCAATAAGATTTAAAGAGCAGAATTTTAGATGTTGTTGTTATAGATCAACATTATCTACAGGTAAAAGAGAGATTACAGTAGGAAAATGTACAACAGAAAATTAAAGAATATGAGATGAGGGAAGATGGATTACTTATGCATAAAAATACAATTTATGTTCCTAGTTCTGGAGAAATTAGAAATTTGGTATCAAAATAAATGCATAATGTTTCGTATGCCAGACATCTTGGTTATCAGAAAACAATTGCAGTAGTAAGAAGCCAATTATTTTAGCTAGGAATGAAGAAATATGTTGTTGATTGCATTGTCATATGTATGGAACATTAGAGAGTGAAGGCTAAGAATAGGCACCCAATGGGTTTTCTACAACCATTAGAAATTCTAGAGAAGAAATGGGAAGTGGTAACCATTGATTTTATAACTAAATTGCCCAAGACAACAAGACAACATGATTAAATCATGGAAGTGGTTGATAAATTGACAAATGCTACTCATTGTGTTCCTGTAAAAATGACTCATACGACAACTAATATATCATAAATTTACATGATGGATATTTGTAGGTTGCATGGGATACCTAAGGCAATTGTTTTAGATGGAGATACAAAGTTTACTTCAAATTTCTGGAGGGGATTTTTTAAATGATTTGGTACAAATCTAAACTTTATCACAACATACCATCCACAGACATATGGCAAGACAAATAGAGACAACCAAGTAATTGAAGACAAATTGAGAATGTATGTGATGTATAAGCCATCTAAGTGGTAAAATTACTTGCACTTGGTTGAGTTTGCCTATAATAATGGGTATTAAGATTCATTGAAAATGAGCCCATTTGAAGCTTTGTATGGTAGGAAATGCAATACTCCAGTGAGTTGGGAGAACCCAACAAATAGAGTGGTACTTGGGCCAAAATTGCTCAAGGATATGCAATACCAAATGGTTAGAATTAAACAAAATTTAAAGGAAACTCAAAATAGACAGAAATGTTATGCAGATAAGAACATGACAACTAGAGAATTTAAAGTGGGGGAGCATGTGCTTTTGAAAGTGAATCCCAAGAAGAGTTTATTGAAGTTGGGTAGTTGTGCAAAGCTAGTGGTCAGATTTTGTGGTCCATTTGAGATATTCGAAAAAATATGTTCACTTGCATACATGCTTGCATTGCGTGCTTCCATGAATGTGCACAATGTATTTAATGTCTCTTTTCATAAAAAAATGTGTACATGATCCTAACCATGTTAATTATTGGCATTTGAATCAGGTAGAGATAGAGGGAGATTTTCAAGTCCAACCAACGCTCATATTGGACAAAAAATTCAAAATGCTCTGGAATTGAGTTATAGAGCTAGTAAAAGCTCACAGGACCTGCTACGGTCCTGAAGATGCTACTTGGCAACATGAAGATTCCATGTGGGTTGAGTACCCATAACGTTTTGAATCAATTTTGAAATTTTGATTTATGTTTTGTATATGCACCGAGGACAGTGCCAAAATAAGGGGGACGGGAATGTAATACCCTGATTTTGAGCCCCCATATTAAATAATGTATTTTGTTAATTTATGAAAGGCCAAAGTTCCCAAACAATTAAAAGAGGCCAGCATGCCTAGGAAATGTAATGTTTTGATCATTATTAATAATAAAATACATCATTGTATGCAAGATGGATAAGGACAAGAGTTATAGAAGGATATGATTAATAGTTGGTGACGACCATCATGTGCTTTATATTTTTCATCTTGATTAATTGTTGGTGACAACCCATCCTTTTTATCTAACTTAAAACTTAGTGATTGTTTGAAATATCTATAAGGAGAATTTTTAACTTCGATCTTTGATTCATCATCAAGAATATGAATCAAAGAGCTTGAATTTGACGTCCTTCTAAGGTTATTCCTGGTCATTCTAGATATCTTTCATGCATGGTGCTTTCCTTTTAAATCGTTTCTTTTATTTGTTGTTTCATACAAATATTTAATAGAAGATTTCATGATTGCATGGGTATGAGATGAAGACCGAGTCATGTGATCCTGACCCAAATGATCATATTGAACTTTTTGCTTTCATTGGCTAGTATACAATCGAAATCGAGACTTGATTTTTGAATCACAATATGGGTTACCCTCAACAATACCTCCTCATGTTGCAGAGTGTGAGAGGACCCGTTATGACAAATCCCAAATGAACTGCTAAAATCAAACCCTAACCTAAGTTCCTATGAACCATTAACTTGCTTAGGGTTTTCATAGATATTGTTTCTCTAAGTAAAATTTTTCCATGAATCCCCTATCTAGGTTAAATAATATTCAACTAAAATTCAGATTAACCCATGATGGAAAAGACTCCAGTCGAGATCACCAAACCCTCTCTAGTAGAATTTTTCCATTTTTGATGGGGTCTTGTGAAAATAGTAAGGAGAATTCAATTGGTATCCTATGAAAACCATTAAAAATCAGAAATGATAATAAAATAACAAACCTTAGTGATATTCACAAGTAAGATACCATTTAACAGTCGAAATAGGGTCACAGCATTTCTTTTTAAGTTTGGTCACAAGCATACCTTTAGGGTTATATGTCACCTTCCTTGACACCAAGAATTCATTCCATAGAATTTTTAACCAGCAAATTCTTTCACCATTTTTCTCCTACCATTGGTAAGTGGGTGGCCTTATCTATCATTTCTTCATTCACCTTAATTTCGACATCCCTACCTTGGCCACTTTAACATTGAAACTCTAAGTGAAGGTCTTAGCGACTGTCAAGTTATGACCTTGGAAATACTTAATAAATTATAACAATCCAGCCTTATGAAACAAAATTGAGTAATATTTGTAGGCCTCCAAGATTTCAAAACCCGATGGTTAAATTCTCACTATAGGAGCCATAGGTAACATAGAAAAAAATTGACACAACGTTTTCTTCGAGCATTAATAGAGAATAGGAACATATGTGAATAGGGATAAACAAGACTTAAGGAATTCTAAAATATGTGATGAAAAGGAGTCATAATAATTTGAACATGGAAATACCCTAAATCTAAATTACAAGATTTCAGAATTAAAAGTGAGTTATATGAATGATTGATACAATAACCAGTAGTACAGACTTCATTAGTTCTAGTATACACCTGTTACAAACACAATAAATGATGTAATTACTAAGGTCTCAAGGTAACAATCAGTCTTGGTGGTGATTAAATCATTTTGATTGACAAGTATACCACCCTACATCCAAGTTCATTGTAATGATAGCTAGAAGTTCAAACTATGGTAGTTATATGCTTAAGTATTTGTATTGATATGACCATAGGAATGAAATTTTGAAGTGGCCTTTATAATATCACCATTTAAACCATTTTCATAACTTAAATAACTTGCAAGTCTTGAATTATAGCATGTATATTCAACTTTTAAAGTGATAAGATCCAAGGTTAATAGTAAACATAATAAATTAATTAAACCAAAGATCCAAATAAACCATTCTACCACTTTAAAAAAAATCAAGTCATGACATAGTAAAGGTCTAATGTCAAATAAATCCATTCCTTTGAAATGTAATATAGAAGCTCACAATTAGGAAAGCAAGAATCAATATGTAATAGTAAAACAAAATTTACTCTTGAATTTTGTCTTGGAAATGTTGGATTACTAAGAGGGGGAGTGAATTAGTAATAGATATTTTTAATCCCTTTTAACCACAATATATAAGTGTTGTTTATATTTATGATCAATATATCATTTATCATTCAAAAAATGTAGAGTAAATAAACCATGAACAATGAGCAATCACACACATACATAATACACCGGTATTTTTACGTGGAAACCCAATGCAGGATAAAACCACATAATGCTTTTTCTTATATGTCTTTAAGAATTACATTCATTGAAAGCACCAACTTCCTTCGTTCTCCAGTTGTAACTAGAAGGAGGCTCTAACCCCCTATATTTTCAGGCTACAACCTGAGGGAAGATCCAAATCCCCAATTCTCTAGCTACAACTAGAAGAGGCTACAACCCCCTATGTTATCCAGCTAAAACTAAAAGGTGGCTACAACCACCTATCCTTTCCCTGTCCTGCCACACTGAAATATAAGTGAAATGATGAAGCCACTTCCACACTGTCACTGTGAGATATACCATTGTAAACCTGTACCAATCTATGCCAACAACCTGTAACCAACCTATACCAACATCATGTGATCAACATGTACCTATAACCTTCTTGTACCAACAAAAACCTAACAGGTACGCAAATTTTAAGTGTTGCATCTCCCATATGTATGCTACCAATCTATAGTGCAGCATGCATTTGTACGCAGACTGTCTATATTGCATCATGTGTACACCTTATGAAAACTAGGGTTTTCACCTTCCTAAAAAACTCTGACCCTTTGTTGCCTTTGTCACATCAACTTGCAACTTGACACTATGCCCAAACTGTAATTGTTCCCTATGTATACATCCTCATACATATCCCTTAACCAAGTGCATCTATATCTCTCTAGTCATGTGCCATACATGTGTATATAATCATGAACAAGTGTAATAACCCTCACATGGAATAGACATAAAACCCTTATTGTTATTCATCCTCAAACTATACCATCAACTTCGCAACGACTTCAAAACCACAAGCCCTCAACCATGTCTCTCAAACACCCTTAACCATATGCCAAGAAATACAAGATGTGCCTCAACACTAACAAGATGTACCAATGATAGATATCAAATATATCAACACTGTATTTCTATAGATATGGCCTATACAGTAAGTTCCATACAACCAATAGACTCTCTAGGGAAAATCATCAAACCCCCATAACCATTTCTCATGTAGACAACATAATCCAACTACACATAGAAATAAGACATACCTTTTGAACTTGTAGATAGATATGATGTGCCTTATCGTTGTAGACCTTCATGGGAGCTTGCTTTCAGACTCTAGAGACTTGGTATCTTCATCTCCTTAAGTTTTCATGGTTTTTTCCAACTGTATGTGATTGTTCCTTCTTCAACATGAATATGTACACACTATGTTCTCCTTCAGCATGTGTATGTACATGCTCTATTCCACTGTAGCTTGCATACACCTCAAAAACTAGGATTTTTTTTAGTATTTCTACAATTCCAAAATTTTCGTCATCAACCCTTCATGCTACCTCAGACTTGTGTAACTTCAAATGTATCAATGAGTACCTGCAATAAACCTTACACAATAATAGATATCCAATGTGCTCAATAGGTGCTAATAGGAGAGCCTTTCTCTCTTATTTATACTTCCATGTAGATTCCTCAAGGGATTACCTTCTAGCCAACTTAACTCAATTTCCTTGTTTTTAGGGCTAACCACTTATAACCACTTGCCCACTTATAACCACTTTAACCACAAATAGTAAAATCTTCACTTCTAGTTGCAACTAATTTATTTTTCATTATTTTCTTATTGCAACAACTTTACCGATGATTAGCTCCTAGTCTCACTCATTTGACTAGTCAACTTCTTCTAGGAGCTTCTAGAATACTTTTACTTCTTTGACCTTCTAGATAGCTCATGTGGGTTTTCCAACTTCACAAGGCCATAACTCTCTAACCATGAAGAGTTATGTGACGTTCCACATATCACTAGAAATGGAATGACATGTATTATCCATATAGAATAGTCTTACCTACAAATATACTAACCTTAATACCATTATACATCAAACAAACTTAAGTACCTTAACCATATTGTTGGGGCTGCCATAATTTTCTATTGGATTTGATTCAAGGGTTGACATAAGTGAAAACCAACCTAATTAATCAACAATATCCCCCTTTGTAATTGATGGAAACACTTCGATGAAATACTAAAGTCATATCACTCATTCTCCCCCTGTGACCATCACTCCCCCTGGAGACATGCCTCTATGCTCTCTCCCCCTTTGACATCAATGGAAAGGTAAGTTATCGTCGGGGCTGCTCCCCATAACTAAATTGTCCTTTGGGATACTCCCCCTGACTGAACTCTTCCTAAAAATTCTCCCTCAAACTGAACTGTCCTATTTATGGTGCTTCCTCGTGTAAATCTAAGACATGTAAGATAAGAATTCAAAATAATTCATTTTGGAGTAGAAATTACTCTGCGTCTCTATCAAAAATACTCAAAAGATTCCCTTGGACATGGTTTTGTAAAGATATCTGCAACCTATTATTTTTTCCCCACATATTCAACTCTGATGTTCTTCTCTACAACATGTTCCCATAGAAAGTGATACTTGATTGGAATGTGCTTCGTCTTGGAGTGCATCACTGGATTCTTTGAGATATTGATGGCACTTGTATTATCAAAATATATTGGAATGGACTCGTCATACTCAACATGTATATCTGTTAGAGTTTGTTTCATCCATGGAACATGTGTAAAACATGTTGTTGTTGCAATATACTCTGCTTCGGTTGTAGATAATGATACTGATGATTATTTCTTTCTTAGCCAAGATACCAAATACTCACCCAAGTAGAACATTTCCCCACTTGTACTTCTATGGTCATCAATGCAACCTACCCAATCTTCATATGTGTAGGTAATAAGTGATAGATCCTTTCCTTTTGGATACCATAATCCAAACTTTTTTGTACTCTTGAGATATTTGAATATCCTCTTTACTACTAGAACATGTGATTTCTTTGGTGTTGCTTGAAATCATGCCACTTGTGCAACTTTATGCATTACATTTGGTCTGGATGTTATCACATAAAGTAAGTTGTCAATCATTGACCTGTATTTTTTCTGATCTGTATACTTAGAATCATCATATTTGATTAACTTACAACTGGTTTGCATAGGAGTATTGATTGGTTTGCAATCTTCCATTCTGAAGCTCTTTAGCATTTCTCTGATATACTTTGTTTGAGGAATAAAAATGCCTTGGTTTCTTTGACATATTTGAAGACCCAAAAAGAAGGATAGTTCTCCAAGTAATGACATTTCAAATTCATTATGCATATCCTTTGCAAATTTATGTCATTGTCACTTCCAAAAATAATATCATCAACATAAAATTCAATTAATAAAATACTATCTTGATTTACTTTGATATAGAGGTTGATGTTTGCATTTTATTTTTTGAACCCTTATCATCGTAGATATTTTTCAAGTCTAGACTACCATGCTCCGGGGTCCTGTTTTAGACCATACAAGGCCTTCTTCAACCTGCACACATAATATTCATTCTCTGACAATTGAAATCCTTCTGGTTGCTCAATGTAGACTTATTCTACTAGTTCCCCATTCATAAAGGATGATTTCACATCCATCTGATACACTTTAATATTCTTGGAGCATGCATAAGCTAGAATCAATCCAATTGCTTCCATTTTTGCATCTAGGGAAAACATATCTTCAAAGTTGATACCTTCAACATGTGTGTATCCTTTACATACCAATATAGCTTTGTTCCTAGTAACATGTCCATCTTCATTTAATTTATTTCTGAAGACCCACTTTGTGTCAATCACATTCTTATACCTTCATCTTGGAACCAATTCCCAAGTGTCATTCTTCTATATCTGATCCAATTCTTTATCCATGACCTTTTTCCAAAATTCATCCTTGTTGGATTCTTCAAAATTGTTTGTTTCAATCGAGGATAATAGTGCTATGTGCAGTTGTTCTAGTAAATGAATTCTTCTTCTAGTCTCAATTCTTTCATCTTTGTTCCCGATAATATGATCTGAGGGATTATTCTTCTGTATTTGTTTGTTAGGTGTCTTTGGAGGTACTTGTTGTTCTTTCTCTTCTACTTCTATCTTATCTTCTTCATCTTTCCCTTCTACTACTTCTTCATCCTTTGCTTCTTCTTCATAAACCCATTCCATTGACTCCTTTTCTTCTTCCTTTATTTTCCATCCACCTGTCTCATCAACCGTTACATTGATTCTTTCCACAACTTTATTGAGCCTTAGATTGAAACATTTTTATGCTTTCCTTGTACTTGAGTACCCAACAAGTATGCCTTTATCCACATGAGAATCAAACTTTCTCATTCTTCCATCTTATCTTTTGATGTAGCATTTCCTTCCAAAAAATTTGAAGTGATTCACATTCGCTAGTCTTTGTTTCCATAGCTCATTTTTATCATTGTTTTATGCACTACATATGTACAAAATATATATGTCAACTCATAATCCATTAACATTGTTTGAGCCACTTCTTTTACTATCCCATTCTTCCTTTTGACAACTCCATTCTGTTGAGGTGTCCTAGCAACAGAGAATTGCCTTTTTATTCCATGCTTACTGCAGAAATCCATAAATTCCTTTGAAGTAAACTCTCCTCCATTATCGGATCTCAAAATTTTTATTTTTGAATCCATTTCATTTTCAACCATTTCCTTGTATGCCTTGAAGTTTTCAAATGCTTTTCATTTCTTCCTAAGAAAACAAATTGCAATCATCCTTGTATAATTATCAACCAATAACATAAAATATTGCTCACCTTTTAAGCTCTTTGTTCTAGTTGATCCAACTAGATTTGTATGCACAATTTCCAACGGTATTGTTGTGGAGTATTCATTTGATTTGAACCTAGTCGTTGCTTGCTTTCCTTTTTGACAATGCTCACATAATGTGTTGGTTGGCTCTGTGATCTGGGGCATTTCTCTGACTACTTCCTTTTTATTGAATTTGATGAGGTTGTCGAATTTTATGTGACGCATTCTTCTATGCCATAGACAATTTTCATCTTCCTTTCCTAGAAAATACTTTTCATTTCCAATTTCACTTACTACATATATGTTGTTTTAAGTTCTTACAGTTGTTGCAACCAATTTTCCTGAATCTACTTTTCTTATTTCGCACTTCTTTGAATCGAACATAAGTTTTTTACCTTTGTCACACATTTGACTTACACTTAGAAGATTATGTTTCATATCTTACACTAGTAGAACATTTTTTCCTTTGGTATCCTTGTTTCCAATTTTGGCTATGCCCTTTCCAATTATTCTAGCTGAGTCCTTGTTTCCAAAGGAGATTGATCCATCTTTTTCCTTTCTCAATGTTATAAATTTGTCCTCATCACTTTTCATGTGCTTTGAGAAACCACTATCAACATACCAAACATGTTTCTTGTGTTTAGCTTGTATATAAAGTGTGTATTCTTCATTTTTATATTGATTCTGTTTTTTTATCCATATTCTATGTTGAGGTTCTTCTCTGTGATTTTTGTTATTTTGTTGTAGGAGGAAATATCATCCTACAATCTTTGGCCATGTGTCCAAAGTTGTTGAACTTACATCATTCCACTTCAGTGCTCAAATATTCAAACATGTTGTAGCTTCTTCTCTGTGTTTCACTAGACCTTCTTGGATAACCATTTTGTGCATGACTTTCATAATTGTTTATGTTTCTATTATTTTCTCCACAATTTACACAGTTATGTCCAAAATGATTGCATTAATAACATCAACCAAAAAGTATAGTTTGATACCTAGGAGTTGAAGATATTCTGAAAGGAATTACTCTTTTGAATACAACTTCTTCTTGAGGCCTGCTTGTTTCTGACTGTCACTGATTATGAAATATGAATCTTCTAGGTGGAGGAGTATCCCTGTAATATTCCTTGTGAAATTTCTTGTATCCTATCATTGTCTCTGCATAAATTCTTGTATATGTTTATTGATATGTTTCTTTGGAGCTTGGTCCCTTTCCTGTCTTATTGTATCCAAGTCTAGACTTTTCATGATTTAGTCTTTGACTGTTGATAATTGTATCTAAAACTTTAGAACTATTCTGCATGTTTTTCTTTTGAATATATTTTTTCAATGTGACAATATCTTCTTCCAAATTTTCAATGATCCTATATTTTTCTTCCAATTGTTCTTCCAGTGCTTCTTCAATTATTTTGTCTTCTTGAACTTGAATTTTTAAATTAGAGATCATCTACTCTAGTTCTTCATAGTTGGAATTTTGTTTTTATTCTTTTCTTTTTAGTTCTGCATGTAGTGACTAGTTTTTCTTCTTTCTTCTTTTTATAATATCTATGCCACTCAAAAATTATTCTCTATAGTCAACTTCTACCTCTTCATATTCTTATTTGGTGTATTCTTTATCAGAGTCTTCTACTTCCATGAATAGAAATCTTTCTGTCTCATTTTCAATGACTTCATCTTCGTCTGATGAGGAGTTGTCTTCTTTGGTGCAAAAACTTTTCTTGAAGACTTTCTTTTTGGTTCTTTTGCCTTTATATATTTTTTTTCTATTTCAATCATCTTCTCTTCATTTATTTTATTTTTTCTTGTGAGGACATTTTTTGGAAAAATGACCAATACTATCACAATGAAAACAAATCAATGGAATCTTACCTCTATATCTGTCATCAGTTCCCTTTTTCAGTATTCTGATGAATTTTTCTACTTCTTCATCATCTTTTGAGTTGTCATTGTTGTTGCTATATTCTTTTTCCTTTTGATTTCCCTTTTTCTTTGACTTCTTGTATGCTTTGAATGTTGCTTCTTTTGAAGATGGATTCTCCTGTTTGATTTTCATTTCATAGAATGTGAAAATTCCATGTAGTTCGTCCATTCTTATAGAATCCAGATCTGTTCTTTCTTCTAATGATGAGATATTAGGATCAAATCTCATTGGAAGAGATATTAGTACCTTTTGAACAATTATAGATTCATCCACTTCTTCTCCCAATCCTCTGATTGTATTCATTGTTTCAACAACTCGAAAGAAGTAAGCTACAATATTCTCATCTTCCTTCATATTCAGTTGTTTAAATTAACCTATGTAAGTTTGAAGCTTTGTTTCCTTGACTTTTGCATATCCTTCATAAACATTCTAAATTTTGTCCCAAGTCTCCTTTGTGGAGCTACAATGCATAAATTTGTCATATATCGAATCACAAAGACCATTCTGTTATAACCCTATGTTTCATAGGATCACCTGGTGATTATAATATTTTCTTCTAGTTGCATTATATTGTAAATAATATTTTATTCTACAAATGATTCACAAAAAGAAAGAAAAGAAAAAGAAAAATAAAATCAAAAATACAAAAAATCAAATGAGGGTATAAAAGTAGAAAAGAAAAAATAATAAAACCCCATGGAATAAGATTGTCTTGACTCATAATGTCTAACCATGATTAAGATATTTGAATTTATGCAGATAGGTTAGTGAA
>JZKD02S2329389.1:222970-234381 GCA_000966675.3 Picea glauca
CCCAAAACATTGAAGAATCTTAGAGGATTTTTGGGTTTGACAGGTTACTACCGCAAGTTTGTTCGACACTATGGAAGAATAGTAGCACCTTTAACGGCACTAACTAAGAAGGATGTGTTTTCATGGACTCCAGAGGCAACTAAATCTTTTGAACAACTTAAAGAGGTGATGTGCAAATCTCCTGTCTTGACCACTCCAGACTTCACAAAAACCTTTATTGTGGAATGTGATGCCTCGGGAAATGGAATTGGTGTTGTCCTAATGCAAGAGTCAAGAAGGATATTTTTTGGGATGGCCTTAAAACTGGTGTTCAAAGGTTTGTGGCAGAATGTTTGGTTTGCCAAAAACAATAAGGTGGGAACAATTAAGACCCCAGGTATTTTACAACCATTAGCCATCGCAAGTCAGCACTGGGATGAGGTTTCCATGGATTTCATCACAGGGTTACCAAAGTCTGAAGGAAAGAGTGTCATCATGGTGATTGTTGATAGACTGACCAAGTACACACACTTTTGTTCACTCTCTCATCCTTTCAGATCTAGTATAGTTTCCACCACATTCATGGAGACAGTTCAAAAGCTACATGGCATCCCAAAGATTATTGTAAGTGATAGAGATCCCATCTTCACTGGACATTTTTGGACAAAATTATATTCTTGTTTGGGTACTCAATTGGCTCATAGCTCATCCTATCATCCTCAATATGATGGACAAACCAAGATAGTGAACAAATGTCTGGAAGGCTACCTTTGTTGATTTGTCTCTGATAAACAAACACAATGGTTCAAATGGTTATACTTGGCAGAATGGTGGTAAAACACTTCCTTTCATACTGCAACAAAAATGACACCATTTATGGCACTCTATGGATAACACCCTCCTTCCTTCACTTCTTCTCTAAAAGAAAAAAATAAGGTTCAAGCAGTGGAATATCACATCGAGCATCAACAACAAGTTCTCCAAATCTTAAAGGACAACCTGACCGTGGCACGGAATCCCATGAAACAACAAGCAGATCAACATCGTAGTGAAAGAAGTTTTGAAGTAGGGGATTGGGTGTTTTTAAGACTACAACCATACAAACAGATGCCCCTCAAGCAAGCCAAGAATGATAATAAATTATCACCAAAGTGCTATGGCCCTTATAAGGTGTTGCAAAATATTGGTACTATGGCATACAAATTGGAGTTGCTTGCATCTTCACGAGTACACCCAGTTTTCCATGTTCCATGCTTAAAGAAGGTTATAGGTGACAAGATCCCAGTTCAAACTATATTGACATAACTTGACAAGGAAGGAAAAATCATATTGGAGCCTGAATCCATCACTGACACAAGAATTCGTCAGCTGAGCAATAGATTCATTTCAGAGTATCTCATTAAATGGAGGAAACTATCAGCTGAAGATTCCACTTGGGAAGATGAGTCTTTTATACAGAAACATCTAGAGTTACTCAAGCATTGTGTACAACACTTGTATCAAGGGGAGGGGCATGTTAAGCCCTAATATTGGCTCATTACCCCTTAATTGGGGCATATTACATTAGTAATGTTATTTTATTTATGTTGGCTTTATTCCATTAGTTCTAATTATACCTCCTAGTCTCCTATATATACCAAGGATACATTTTCATTTGGAATCATCTTGTACTTGAACATTTATGTGGGGTAAAAGGAGGTTTCCCCCTCGAAGAGGCTTATTATCTGAAATTCTCTCTCTTTCAAGGCATTGAGTACTTATTCTGAGGTTTTTCTATGCTATATTGATATTTGGTTCTTAACAGAAGGGAAGATCCAAATCCATACTAGGAAAAATAGAGTGTTGGAATTGTGGAAAGAAAGGAAATCTGAAGAAATACTGCAGAACTCCAAAGAAACAAAGAGATGGACATCAGGAGAAAAAATAGGAAGCAAATGTAATAGGTGATGTGTTACAATATGCTTTGATTCTTTCGGTAGATAATATTTCTGAGTCTTGGGTAGTAGATTCAGGGGCATCATTTCATGCCACACCCCATAGGAAACATTTTCTAGATTATGTTCAAGGTGATTTTGGAGAGGTTCATTTGGGTGATGATGCACCATGCAAAATTGCTGGAATGGGAAAGGTACAAATAAAGAAAAATAATGGAAACCAATGTTTGTTGAAAGAGGTAATACATGTTCCAGATCTAAGGAGAAATATAATTTCAACAGGGCAGGTGGAAACTGAAGTATGTATATCTATAATTACAGATAAGGCATGGAAGGTCACCAAAAGATAACTGGTGATAGAAAAAGGAGAAAAGGTAGGTACATTGAATTTATGTACTCGTAATACTAACTATTCTGTCTCTTTAGCTTATACATGAGTGGATACAAAACTTTGGCATCATAGGCTTGGACACATGAGTGAGAAGGGGACGCAGATACTTCACAAAAGGAATTTTTTTCTAGATCTTAAACAAATTGATTTGTATTTCTGTGAGCACTATGTTTATGGAAAAACGAAGAGAGTCAGATTTCTCAGAGTTGGAAAATAAAAGAAGACTGAAATGTTAGAGCTTGTGCATATAGATGTATGGGGACCAACTCAGGTATCATCTCTTGGTGTCTCTTATTATTATGTTACTTTTATTGATGATGAAACTAGGAAAGATTGGGTTTATTGCATTCAACAAAAATATAATGTTTTTGACACTTTTAATAAATGGAAAGCTCTGGTTGAGAATGAGACAGGAAAAAGGTTAAAGTGTCTCTGATCAGACAATGGAGGTGAATATTGCAGCGACGAGTTTGATGATTATTGTTCATATCATGGGATTCATAGAGAGAATATAGTTCCAAGAACACCACAAGAAAATGGTGTGTCATAAAGGATGAATAGGACAATCGTGGTGTTAGCACTAAGAGTCACCCTCAAAATGCAAGAGGATAAGCCTAGTACCCATCAAAAAAAGGGTAAATGGATTAAAATGGTTTGAGTAGGTGGATCAGTGAGACTGCAAGGAGAGGAAAGGATAACAGAAGTAACTACAGATCATTTCAGGACCATTGGGCTATGGAGTCATAAGTATCGTGAATAATGAAGGCATTTAAATTGCTTATTAGAAAAAAGGATTTATGTGGTGATGAGGAGAAAGAAGATAGAAAATGTCTGAGTGATGTACCATGAAAGAGGGGATATATGACAGCAGATCCTCTACCGCCTCAAGAATCCACATATTAGAGAGATGCTACATCCAGACAAGAAGAAAAAAAAGAAAATATTTGATGAACCATGAAATATGGGAATGATGACAACAGATCCTCCATCACCTTAGGAATCAGTAAATCAAATAGATTACATCCAAACAAGAAGAAAAACAAAAAATATCTGATGAACCATGAAAGATGAGCATGATGACAACAGATCCTCCATCGCCTCAAGAATCCATAAATCAGAGAGATTACATCCAGACAAGAAGAAAAACATAAAAATATCTTATGAACCATGAAAGATGGGCATGATGACAACAGATCCTCCATTGCCTCAAGAATCCATAAATCAGAGAGATTACATCCAGACAAGAAGAAGCAAAATAGTGTGTAAACTAAGAAGACGGTATGATAAAAACAATTCAAAGGAATCTTCAATAACATAATATTTACAATCTAAGCCCTCAAAATTACAACTGAAAAATACAGAGCCCTGCTCCTAAAACTCTCTCAGCTCTCTAGCCTTTGAAAAAAAACCTCTCTTACAAAATCTAAATTGATCTATTTATATCATATTAGTCCACCTACCAGGAGTGTGATCTGGCCATCCCATTCAAGGCTTTACGTATGTGCATCCTTCTGTCAGACTGTGAGTGTTTCCTCCTGTGAGATGCAAGTACATATCAGCATGGGCCTGCAAGAAGAAATCGTCCATAGTGGTACCTCAGGTTGATAGTTATGTCTCCTCGGCCATAGCTTACAAGTTTTCCATTTATTGATTGAGCTGAAGTTTCAGCTACCAGTCCTATTTCATTAACTGAATCATCCTCAAGATTGGAGCATGGATTAATGCCTAGGGGTCATCCATGTGTTATTGTCAGGTTTGACGTTATATAAGCACGTGATTTTGGGGCCGTCAAAGGCGGTTTGTATCCACACCGCTTTTGAGCCCAGAATTCACCACCTCTCACCACGGAGCACTTTTGCTATACCATGGTTTCAATTGAGGGACTGCTAAATAATTTTATCATTCGAGCATGTTGCATCCTCGCAATGAAATGTGGGCATTGATTTGGTCATGATATTTGATTTAGGCGTGCCTGCTAAATTTAACGCTACCACTAAAGTTTATTAGCCCACCATTTCTAGAATCCATTAAAATCGCACATGGATATGGTGCTAATATTGGTGCTTGAACAAGAGCATTTCCTGGAGGATTTTCTCCCACATCTAATGTGGCAAACTGAAGTCACTATGTTGACATATCATGGACAGAGGGGCAACATGTGTCACTCAAAAATAGGCTGAAGACATGTCCAAAAATGCTTGAAATGAGTGTCATGTGTCAGTGCTAGATGGATTCCATGTGTCATGACAAATGAGAGAGCCACATGTTTGAACTGATGACTGCCACGTACTTTGGAACTTCATAGCTCGAGGGTGGTCTGCATGTAGATATGGAGCTCCGAAGTGAATGAAGATTATCGATCTGAGGAGGACACGCGATAGGGATCTATGGACTCTGGGAGAAAACACTCCAGATGAAAGTGAGATGGAAGAAGCTAAAACTCCTGAAGCCTGGATTCCCGAAGTAAATCATGATTGTCTGATGGAGAAGGATGCATGGCGCTTGATCTTTAACTCCGAGAGAAAACACTTTGGATGATATTAGGATTGGAGAAGATAAAACTCTCGAAGCTCGGATTCCCAAAGTAAATTGTGACCGTCCGCTGGATGAGGACGCGTGGTGCTTGATCTGCAACTCCATGGATTCTTCCTAGCCACTAATCCTCGCGCAATTTTGACATGTCGAATACACACAATTCATTGATCTGAACTGTTCCTAGGATCTCCCTCGTTGGAAAAATAAATTTTCTCGTTGCTTGTATTTCAAACTAGAAATGGGCTACTTTTGAATGGTGTGTTTGGACGCTTCCTATGTAGACACAGACTTGGATGACCTATTTCCCTTGACAACTATATGTGATAGCATTTGTCTCCATAGGGGATGGCATGCTCCCTGCGAGCGACCATGAACGCGCAATTCCAGTGCCTTAGCTGATGGGTTGTGGAGTCAACCTCAAATACATTTGTTGAAGGCAACATGATGACATGTACACTACTCTACTTACAAAAATAAAACAAACACACATGTTCTCCAGAAGGATCTTATTTATGTACAATCCTAGACTAATTGATTTTTTACAATGTGTTAGGTGAAAGCAAACTTCCACTAGAGCCATTCAAGTAACTTCCTAATCGAAAACTTATTTACTCTGTCACTGATCGGGAAGGGACACTAAAATTGTGACAACAAATTAATTACATTCTTCATATTTCCTCCTAATGATGAAGGTAAGATAAATTTTGGAGGCTTCAATACATTGAAGAAATGCAACTCCATGTATTCCCCTACAAGGTCATAAAATAGGTGATAAAACCTACTAGATTGATAACAGAAATCCTACTCTGCTTTACAGCTGCTCACATCTGGATGAATGTCTGTGGCAAGCCAAGGTGAGTGAAAGGTTGATGTAGGTTGTTGATCCACTTCTCTTTCTTCCTCTCTGATAACATATGCTAGTTGATGGAAAAAAATCTCCTCATGTATATAAATGGATGGTTGCTTCTCCTTAACATGTTTCTTTTGGCAGAAGCTTATATTTTCATCAGAAGGTTGGTTGCCATTGTTTTTTTCTTCCAAGACAAAAAACACCTCAGCATATTCATCACTATCTCCATAATGATCAAATAAAGGAGGAGCCTCGAATGACATACCAAGAGGTATCTTCTCCCCAACATGCGAAAATTGGTCTTCAGTATTAAACACAGGATGGCTTTCAAGATTCAATCCAGGAAGCGATATCTTATCATCATCATATGATTCAAAAATAGGTTGCTCATATCTAGGCCTTTTAGAGACAGGGCTATAAAGAATACCATCTTCCAGAGAAGACTCAATTTATGCACTTTCCTTACTGAGACAACAAACACAGTATTCATCAGATGCAGATGAACAAGGAAGATAAAAAATTGATTCTTCATCCAAGGCATCTTCTTCATTCTCATAGCCTTCATAAGAAACATCTATATCCCAAAAACGATCTTTATACTCCTCACAATAGCTATGACAAATTAACTCATAGGAATAAAACTTTTGACATTGAAGATTGAAAGTTGCATGAAACTCTTCGAGTGAAGAAATGTTAGAAATATCAAGAGAGTGATACCAAATACGAGCATCTCCTAGAAGAGAGTACATAAACAACTTGATATGTATGTCTTCATGTTGGATGTCAATTTGTTGTATCAAAGCATGAAATCCCAAAACATGTTCAAGATGGTTGTCATTCTTACCTTCATAAAATCTTGGCAACAGGTCTTTCCATTCATCGATATGTGGCATAGGGTGTGGATAACCAGCTATGGCTGACAAGTTAAGTGGGTAAAACCTCCTAGCTAGGATAACCTCCATAGTCATTTGATTTATCACCTTCTAGTGGAGTCACTAAAAAATTATGAATAATGGAGTCACCATGGTGAAAGATAAGAATTCAGAATAATGTGTCCAGCTTCAGTTCACCATCTAAAACTATATCTATTCGTTGTCATTCTCCCAGGGAAGATATCTTCACTTCCATCCCCGACAATGGTGCCATTAATGTTATCACTGAGAGTCACCCTCATACTACAAGAGGATAATCCCAATACCCATCAAAAAAAGGGTAAATGGATTAAAATGGTTTCAGTAGGTGGATCAGTGAGACTGCAGGGAGAGGAAAAGATAACAGAAGTAATTGCAGATCAATCTAGGACCATTGGGATATGGAGTCATAAGTATTGTGAATAATGAAGGAATTTAAACTTCCTATCATACAAAAGGATTTATGTGGTGATAAAGATAAAGAAGACAAAAAAATTCTGAGTGATGAACCATGAAAGATGGGCAAGATGATAACATATCCTCTATCACCTCAACAATCCATAGATAAGAGAGATGTTACATCCAGACAAGAAGAAAAAACAGAAAATATCTTATGAACCATGAAACATGGGCATGATGACAACAGATCCTCCATTGCCTTAGTAATCCATAAATCAGAGAGATTACATCCAGAAAAGAAKAAAAACAAAAAATATATGATGAACCATGAAAGATGGGCATGATGACAAYAGATCCACCATCACCTCCGGAATCCATAAATTAKAKATATTACATCCAGACAAGAAGAAAAACAAAAAATATCTAATCAACCATGAAATATGKGCATGATGACAACAGATCCTCCATCACCTCAGGAATCCATAAATCAAAGAGATTACATCCAGACAAGAAGAAACAGAACARTGTGTAAACTAAGAAGATGGTCTGATAAAAACAATTTAAAGGAACCTTCAATAAGATAATATTTACAATCCAATCCCTCGGGCTTACAACTGAAACATACTAATCCCTACTCCTAAAACTCTCTCGACTCTCTAGCCTCTTAAAAAACACCTCTCTTACAAAATCTAAATTGATCTATTTATATCAGATCATTCCACCTACCAGGAGTGTGATCTGGCCATCCCATTCAAGGTTTTACGTCTATGCATCCTTCAATCAGAGTATGAGTGTTTCCTCCTGTTAGAAGCAAGTTCAGATCAACATGGACCTACAAGAATAAATCATCCATCGTGGTACCTCAGGCTGACAGTTATGTCTCCTCAGCCATAGCTTCCAAGTTTTCAATTTATTGACTGAGCTAAAGTTTCAGCTACACGTCGTTTTTCATTAACTAAATCCTCCTCGGGATCAAAGCGTGAATTAATTCCTAGGGGGGCGGTCGCATGTTGCTGTCATATTTTACATTATATAATCACGTGATTGCAGGGCCATCAAAGGCAGTTTGGATCCACACCGCTTTTGAGCCCACAATTCACCACCTCCTGCCACATAGCACTTTCGCTATACCGTGCTTTCAATTGTGGGACCGCTCAAATTTTTTATCATTCGAGCATGTTGCATCCCTGCAATTAAATGTGGGCATTGATATAGTGCGATCTGCGGTCTGGGCATGCCTACTAAATTTAAAGCTACCACTAAAGTTTATCCGCCCACCAATTCTAGGATCCATTAAAACCGTGCATGGAGATGGTGTTAGTCTTAGCGCTTGAACAAGATCACTTCCCGGAGGATGATCTCTCGCAACTGATGTGGTGGTATGGCATCACTATGCTAACATATCGTGGATGGAGGGGAAACATGTGTCACTCTAAAATAGTCTAAAGACATGTTCAAAAATGCTTGAAATGAGTGGCATGCGTCAGCGCTAGATGGATGCCACATGTCATGATAGATGAGAGCGCCACATGTATGAATGGATGACTACCACATACTTTGGCACTTCAGAGATAGAGGGTGGTCTACATGTAGATTTGTAGCTCTAAAGTGAATGACGATCGTCGATCTGAGGAGGACACATGGTAGGGATCTGTGGACTCCGAGAGAAAACACTCCAGATGAAAGCGAGAGGGGAGAAGCTAAAAATATCAAAGCCCGGATTCCTGAAGTAAATCATGGTCATTTGATGGAGAAGGATGTGTGGCACTTGATCTTTAACTCTGGGATAAAACACTCCGGATGAGATCGGGAGTGGAGAAGCTAAAACTCCTGAAGCCCAAATTCCCGAAGTAAATCGTGATCGTCCGCTGGATGAGGATGCGTGGTGCTTGATATGCAACTCTGGGGCTTCTACCTAGCCACTAATCCTCACGCAATTTGGACATGTCGAATACACACGAACCGTTGATCTGAACTGCTCCTGGGATCTCCATCATTGGAAAAATAAATATGTTCACTTCTTGTATTTCAAGACTAAAATGGGATGCTTTTGAATGTTGCATTTGGATGCTTCCTGTGCAAACCACGGACTTGGACGACCTGTTTTCCTTAACAACTATATGTGATAACACGTGGAGCGTGCAAGGAGTATGAGATTACATGTTGGGTTTCCCTTACAATTTTGGGCAGATGTTGTAGATATTGTTGTTTACTTGATAAAAAGAGGACCCTCAAGTTCTTTGGATGGTGGAATACAGAGGAGGCATGGATAGGTAAAAATGTAAACTATTCATTTCTAAATACTTTTGGTTGTGAAGCATTTGTCCATATTGATAAAGAAAATAAAACAAATCTTGAAGAAAAATCCAAGAAGTGTACTTTTATTGGATATGGTGTTAATGATTTTGGTCATCGCTTATGGGATTATAAAAATCACAAAACTTTTAGGAGTAGAGATGTCATATTCATCGAGAAGGTCATGTATAAATATCAATTTTAGGGAAGGAAATAGGAAGAAGAAAAACAAGAATACATAGTCCCTTATGAGATCACTAAAAAAGAAATTTCAACGGTACCAAAAAATCAAAATGTACAACAACAGGGGTATCAGGTACCTCAAACTCCTGCAAGTGTTGTTAGAATATCTACCAGGTTAAGTAGACCCCCTAAATGATACTCTCCTTCATTGTATTATTTATTGTTGATTTATTCTGGTGAACCGGAATGTTATGAAGAGGCAATGCAGGTAGACACTAAAAAGAAGTGGGAGCAAGGCATGAAAGAGGAAATGGATTCCTTGGTAAATAAACAGACTTGGGACTTGGTTCAATTTCCTGCAAGAAAAAGAGCATTGCAAAATAAATGGGTTTACAAGTTAAAGGAAGAAAATGAAGGAAAAAAGTGATACAAGGCTAGACTTGTTGTAAAGGGGTTTACACAAAAGAAAGGTATAGAATTTGATGAAATATTTTCTTTTTTTGTTAAGATGACTTCAATTATGACTATTTTAATTCTTGTGGCAGTAGAATATTTGTATCTTGAACAATTAGATGTAAAAAAAAAAATTCTCCTTAGGGATTTGGAGGAAGAGATTTATATGCAGCAACAACAGGGGTATGAGGTCAAAGGAAAGGAGAATTTGGTATGTAGGTTGAGGAGGAGCTTGTATGGCCTAAAGAAATCTCCAAGGAAGTGGTATTTGAAGTTTGGCATGTTTATGTGACACAAACCCCTATGGGCTCACACGACCTCTTGGTCTAGGATCTTTCTCTAGAGTCAAATTATCTCTTGGATCCTCGTTAGATCCTCTCCTATGTTCACATGTCCCTTTTGTTCCCTTATGCAGGTCCACACAAAATCTACAAGCGCTTACTCTAAACCCCTTTACTTCTCACTATTGAGCTTCAAGCACTAGCCCCATTTCCTCAGTAGAATCTCACGTGACCTCGGGCTAGGACCAAGCACATAATTGAAAGGCATTGTTCAAAGATTCAAGGCATCGGCACTCCGAAGGGTTTACCAACACAACACTCCACAACCAAAAATTTTGAACTAGTGAAGGGATGAAATTTAAAAATATGACGGTTGGTGTTTTCCCTCGGATCAATGGTTTGTGTTCACTCCGAGGCTTCGAGACTTTTCCATGCCAAGAAAATTATCACCCAAAACCTACTGAATAGTCAAATTTTGAATAACTCAAAAATCTATGGTCCACATGTACTCGAAAAATGACGATCAGGATTTACTCTGAGCTTTAGGACTTCAGGAAATTGTTCACCTCTGTGTGATAACTACCAACTTCATCTGGAATGTTGAATCATCGAACCACTCAGGGATCCAATGGTTCACACTCACCCACTGATCTACAGCATAGATTCACTACAACACTTCAGAGCTTCGGAGCTCCGGGTGTATCCTTCAACAAACAACTCAAATATGTCAAAGAAGTGAAGTCCAAAAGGCTTGGTGATTAAAAATCGTGCTCCTTCTCCTTATGTTCCTCCCTGGAAATTTATATTCTTTATCTCTCCTAAGCTTCGTCACTTGAATGACTCGGATTTTTGCGCAAACTTTGCGCTTCTCTCCTGAGCTTGGGACTTTTGAAAGTCAGTTGGGCACTCCTTATGCTATCTCTTTTGAGCTTGATCAACACTTAACAAAGTGTTGGATATGTGCACTCTTTGCACTTCCTCTAAGCTTTTACACTATTGTGAGTGTAGATGCACTCCTTGTGTTGCTCGATGTAAACTTACATTATCTCTCATGAGCTTTTGAACCTGTAGATGGTTTGGCCTCTTATTTATGGAAAAAGTGAATGTAAGTGGACAAAGTGGTTAGAAGTGGGTTAGCCCCAAAAGAAGGAAGTTGGCTAGATGATAACCCCTATAAGAAGATACTTGGAGAAGTATAAA
>JZKD02S2329389.1:270760-283226 GCA_000966675.3 Picea glauca
ATTTATTGTTGATTGATTCTAGTGAACCAGAATGTTATGAAGAGGCAATGTAGGTAGACACCAAAAATAAGTGGGAGCAAGGCATGAAAGAGGAAATGGATTCCTTGGTAAATAACTAGACTTGGGACTTGGTTCAGTTTCCTACAGGATAAAGAGCATTGCAGAATAAATGGGTTTACAATTTGAAGGAAGAAGATGGAGGGAAAAAGAAATACAAGTCTAGACTTGTTGTAAAGGGGTTTGCACAAAAGAAAGGTATATATTTTCATGTAATATTTTTCTTTGTTGTTAAGATGACTTAAATTAGGACTATTTTAAGTCTTGTGGCAGTATAAGATTTTCATCTTGAACAATTAGATGTAAAAACAACTTTTCTCCATGGGGATTTGGAGGAAGAGATTTATATGTAGCAGCCACATGGATATGAGGTCAAAGGATAGGAGAATTTGGTATGCAGGTTGAACAAGATCTTGTATGGCCTAAAGCAAGCTCCAAGGAAGTGGTATTTGAATTTTGGCATGTTTATGTGACACAAACCCCCTATGGGATCGCATGAACTATCGGTCTAGGATCCTTATATAGAGTCGAATTAGCTCTTGGATCCCCGTTGGAACCTCTCCTATGTTCACAGGTCCCTTTTGTTCCCTTATGAAGTTCCACACAAAATCCGCAAGTGCTTAATCTAAGCCCCTTTACTTCTCACTATTTAGCTTCACGCACTAGCCCCATTTCCTCAGCGGAATCTCACGTGACCTTGGGATAGGACCAAGCGGGTAACTGAAAGGCATTGTTTGGATCTCTGGGGCTTCAACGCTCCGGAGGGTTTACCAACACAACACTCCACAACCAAAACTTTTGAACTAGAGAAGGGACAAAATTTACAGAGCTAATGGTTGGTGTTTTCCCTTGGATCAACGGTCTGTGTTCACTCCGGGGATTTGAGACTTTTCCATGCCAAGACAATTATCACCCAAAACCTACTGAATATTTGAATTTTGAACAACTCAGAAATATATGTTCCACATGTACTCAACAAATGAATATCATGATTTACTTCAGGATTCAGGACTTCAGGAGACTCTTTACCTCCGTGCGATAACTACCAACTTCACTCGAAGTTCCAAATTGTTGAACCACTCAGGGATCCAACGGTTCACACTCACCCACTAATCTATGGCGTAGATTCACTACGAGACTTTGGAGCTTCAGGGATCTAGGTCTATCCTTCAACAAACAACTCAAATCTGTCGGTGCAGTGAAGTCCAAAGGGATTGGGGATTAACAATGATGCTCCTTCTCCTTGAGTTCCTCCCTGGAACTTTATATTCATCATCTCTCTTAAGCTTTGTCACTTGAATGAATCGAACTCCAGTGCACACTTTTCACTTCTCTCCTGAGCTTGGGACTTTTGAAAGTCACTTGCGCACTCCTTGTGTTATCTCTTCTGAGCTTGATCAACACTTAACGAAGTGTTGGCTCTGTCCACTCTTTTCACTTCCTCTGATATTTTACACTACTGTGAGTGTAGGCACATGCCTTGCATTGCTCGGTGTAAACTTACACTATCTCTCTTGATCTTATGAACCTGTATATGGTTCAGACTCCTATTTATGGATAAAGTGGTTGTAAGTGGACAAAGTGGTTAGAAGTGGGTTAACCCCAAAAGAAGGAAGTTGGCTAGATGATAACCCCTGGAAGAAGCTACATGGAGAAGTATAAATAAGAGAGAAAGGGTCTCTTATGCATGTGAATCTCTTGAGCATATTGAATATCTATTTTTGGTGAAAGGTTCATTGCAGGTACTCATGAACGCATTAGAATTTTCTCATGTCTAAGGCATCAAAGAAGTTTGACAGTGAAATTTTCGGAGGTTTAGGAAATCCTAGTTTTCTAAAGAGGTACGCGGGTTGCAGTGGGCTAGGGCACGTGTGTATGTGGGATGAAGGAGAGAAGGGTGTGTATATTTGGAAATGACATGAAAATATTGAGTAAGTGTTGGTGCCAGGTTCCTGAAGTTTGAAGCAAGTTCACAGGATATCATTCTATAGGCTCATATATGCTACATATGTTCTGGTATAGTTATATGTTATTCTGATGCTTAGATTTACTCATGGTATGGTAAATGCTTGAAGCATTCTTTGTATCATTACTATGATGGTTGGATATGGTAGATGGTGACCGATTAGTTGAGTAGTTCAGTTATGATATGATTGAGAGATATCCATGATCTGTGATGGTGTATGCATGAGGAACACGCATAGGTTTTTGGATGGTGTAGATTTTTTTTTGGATGGTACAGGTTGCGCAGTGACAATATGGTTGCAATGATAGGTCACAAGTGGATGTGACAGAGGCAGAAAGGGTCTGAAGGGACAAAAGTTTCAAGTTTCATAAACCCTAGTTTTTGAAGGTTTACGCAAGCTGAAAGAAGGAAGAACATGTACATTTGTGTGTTGCAGTATAGGCAAGTCACATACATACGTGTGTTGCAGTATAGATAGGTCACGTACATGTTGACAGATTGGATTATGTTTACATGTTGGGTCTTGTACTTGAGTATCAGATTCCTCTTCTAAGTTGATGCTAAGATCTGTAGGTTGGGTTTTGCAATGAGAGTTGGTTCTCTCTTTGATTTAGTGCTCATTTCAGTTGGTGTTGATAAACCCCAAGGATTGTAGTCTATAATACAAAAGAAACTTATACATATATCTTGTGTTCTTCTTTTTTTTATGGTGATGATTTATTGATGATGTTTACTGTTGAGATATCTTTACATACAAACAACTAGTTGTGAATGGAAGTAATGAATAATGAGTAAATGGTGATTTCTAACTAAGGTGTCTTGTAAAGAAGTGTAAAGAAGATTCCTACATTGATTCAATCCCCCCCCCCTCTCAATGTGGTCRGTGTGTCCAACGGGTTTTTTGTGGGACATCCCAAATTGGATGAATYGCTAGCAAAATTCAGGAAACATAGATGGTTTGAGAGATTTCGTTGTTTTATAAAGACGAATTTAACATGTGGCTAGATTRCTAAATTGCTCAGCAAATGGAATGCCTCTATGAGATATCCAATAATGGAAACTTGACACCAATATTTGTTTGTCGATGCTTGATGAACCAAGATAATAGAAAGGCCCTGAGTTTTATTATTTTGAATTTGTGGAGCAAAGCTAGAGGAACATCGATATGGGTTGTTTAGTATTTTTGGAGCATATCCTATAATGGAAATCATTGAAGAATATGAGATATGATCCTACTAGAGGAAACAAAATTTATGTATAAACCCTCAAATCACTCTTGGTTTCTAATGAGCGCAAATTTGTGATCAAGCATGGAGGTACCTAGGTCCTGGTATCTAAGTTTGTGTACAATACAACTACTATGTATTTATTTGTCTATTGGTTCCCCCATGTTGAGGTTTCACTTCAAAGATTATACAGAAGCACCTCAAATTTATCAATGTTTGGTAAAGTCCTTAAGTCCCAAAGAGATTACTCAAATGGACAAGGTACCAGAAATATTAGATCTATATTCTCAAAACAATCAAAGATGACAAGTATTACTTCTTTGGGAAAATCATAAAGTGTGAAGTTTTTCTAGTTATCAAGGATCGAGATAAGATTTTATTTTTTGAAGAATAAAGAATGGAACAATATGTATAAAGAAAAAAACAAGTGGAAACTCAAAAATATTTGACTATTAATGACAAACAACAAAAATCTATTTTTTAGTGGTATGGGACAACACATCTATTATAGGTGTCAAATACTCCAAGATTGTAAGTCTTTATTCTATTTTAGAAGATTTACTCCATATTTGAAAGAATATTTTGAGGCAGCAGTTGAGAAACCAATACCATATTTGAAGGCATCAACCATTCAACATTCAAGGACTATAAAAGAAGCAGCAAAGGATTTGGTAGAGGGGATAGATTAGGGGAATTTTGGCAGAAAAGATATGTTCATTCTTTGTAAGCCTGTAGGGTTATTGTACTCTTCTCAAACATATATTAATTCATTGATTCACTGCTTCTTTTTAGAAGATCCTTGTTCTTCTTTCTTTTTATGTGTTAAGAATCTTTTTATTTGTCCCTTTTCTTTTCTTTTACTTTGTAATTTGCAGCAAGATAGAATGCAATGGTGGAGAGTAATTTGGTACGACAACCACTATTGTTCAAATGTTTTATTGACTAGATGACATATTCATATTCAATTAAAACACATATGTATCTGTAGGTTGTAATATTTGTAAATTTCTCACGCTGGATTCATAACTCTTATGCCTAGCTCATTATCTTCATCTCTTATCAATAAAGATTGTTTTTCCCTCTATTAAGTCATAGATTTTATGGTTTCCTCCTCTTATTCCACTTTTCATTATTAAACTTGCATGTTATGTTGAATGAATCCATGCCCAACGGATTAGGCCTCTGGTCTGAGAGGTTTACAACCTTTATTCTAGTCTAATGTTATTTTTATCATCAACCATGCCTATCTAGTTTATCTTATTCTTTACCATAAAATATGGCAACATGAGATTTAAGATGTAAGTTGATGTCTATTGACAATAGGCAATCAATTTATTTTTGTCCTTGAGGGAGAACCCTCAAGTTCAAGGGCCAGCTTGGATCCAAAGTTATTTCAAAGATGTCTTGGCATGGTTTCTAAACAGTCGGAAACCATCTCAAGTTACAGCACATACCTTGTAATATTTTTATCTTGGATACACAGACAAAGGCCCAAATAATGAATGGTTATGAGTCCAAGTTGTGAGCTTAGCTATGGTGTTATGTTAGTGTTCCTAAGGTACGACAGTGTAGATATATTATCATGGTGCACTTTAGTTTATGTTTAAATGTTATGAAGAAAAAGAGGAAATATAAGGTGTTATCACTCCAAGAAACTCTTTGAGGTTGTGGATCAAAGATGCTTGGTAACTTAAGGTAAACTTTTTTTTGTATTTTGTATGTGTGGCTCAATGGGATAACTCAATTATAGTATGGTATTCAGATAGTCAAAATGAGAATCAAATGAACCAGTGCTCTCAAAGATCAATAATTAGATGATATCTTTAAAGTGGGTGAGAAAGCAGTGTTTATAAACCAAATACAAAAGGTAGGGTTTAATAAACAATGTAAGCAACTATTAATCAAGTTATGAACTGACTAATGAGATGACAGTCATATTGCAGTTGAAACAACTTGAATAAGAGTACAGAAGGAAAGGTGAAATCTGACCTCATATATCTCCACAAAATCTTGAAACTAAATATTTCATAATTGGGTGATTAATTATTTGATTCCATCTTATCTTTTAAATCACCCACAAATCACTCTGTCTGAGCTCTAAATCCCCAAAATTCCTTCTCTGCGGTTTCACTGGCTATTCCACCTTAGAATCTGCTAATTAGCTGGTGAAAGCTCTGCTTTTCAACGGCTAATTGGTTGTAACTGTGCCTCCTATGCCAGTGAAAGTTTTGTTTTAATCAAAAGGAAAACCTTTCGTGATCAAAATCAAAATCATTGTTTGTATTAGTATTCAGCTCAAAACAGGAGTATGATAATGGCAAATAGAAGTTTTGATGTCTCTGTAAGAAAATTAACACTCACGAGACTAACATTAAACTTTCTATCTGGTTCTCGTTGGGTGATGGAGGACAGTACAATCTCGGTGCAGATGATAAACCACGGCCATTTAGAAGGAGCATTGGACCAAGGTCTTGACACTTAACTCGGTGTTGTTCCTAATATACCCCCAATTATGCAAGCAAATGATACCCAAATCAACATCCATAACCAGTTGACACTTCAACTCTTCAATTAGACACCTGACATTTTGTTCCAAATGGAATTTGATGAATGCATTATCTTTATGACATGCGCCTAATGCGATGGAGATCTTTGATTTTTCTGATATATGTGCATTTCTCTAACCTGTCAAATGTCCCAGAATGCGAGTTATCCCCAATCATAGGGCACTTGCACCTGTATTTGTCAAACCTTTGCATGATACACTTGCAACGTTTGACAACTGAAACATGTAACCGATTGAACACTTGCACATAGAGTTAGGATCGGAAGCTTAACACCTATGAGTTCAAACTTATTAGTTGGGCATGAGACACCCCAATCTTTGAAAACATTTGGATATTGAAATATGCTCCTAAAAGCATGATCTTGTGGCACTAGCAATATTGGCAGATGGCACCTTAAATGTATAGCTTAATTCATAACTCAAACTATGGCATAACTCATGTCTTGACTTATGACTAAGTTTGACCTGACGACTTGGCTTTGTGACTTGAAATTGTAATTTGAGTCTGAGGCTTTAATATATAGAATCGATGAGATATGTAGGAGATTGGTGTGGCTTGGTGTTTAGCAAAGAATTTGGTATATGGTTTTGGTGTGATATGGCTTAGGTYTAGGATAGTTTAGRAATAAAACACTTAAGTGCACACATCACTTTTTTCTTAGGAAATTAAGAAATAAAATATACATTTCATTTCAGAGTATAAAGAAGCTACAAAAACTAGGGTTTAGGAAGCACTGACGATGCTTTGAAATGTAGGTGAAAACGATCACATGGGGCTTTGATGAAGATCTAGAGGTTAAAATACTGGCTAGAAAACTTTAGAAATGAGTGTATTGAATAAAAGTTGATAAGACACTCCAAAAATACCAGTGCATTTTTTATCGCTAACATAAGGTATATTACAAAAACCATGAAAATGGTTTGTAAGGAGCACAAGGGGACTATGATCCCAAAAGAGGGGAAGAGGAAAGGGAATCCATGGGTGAAACATTCTTTTCCACATGTCCTTTGGATAATTCACCATCCTTTTTACCATGTTTTATTAAAAATGTCACTAACCACTTTGACCATATATATGTCCAAAGGAAAATTCATTACATTCATGGGAGGGCATGAATGCCTTATGCAACCAAAAGTATAATAGTATAAATTTTCCTCTTGGATATTTCTATTCCATTATTTTGAGCTATTATCAAATGAAAATCGCGTAATATCCCAAGTCTAAAAAGGATTCCAGGGATTGAAACCCATGCCAAGAATTCATGGGTTTGAGAGGATGTGTGGGTATATATTAGGTGAAATGTTTGGGTGTCATGTAGAAGATGGAAAATGACTGATCCTAGAGACGAATCCATGTTTCTAGAGTGAGAAGAGTGGGTGGGGATAAATAGACCCTTGTTACACATTGCATATATTGATTATTGATTCTATATGATCCATAACCACCATACTAGATTAGTATCCCAAAGGGAAATCAACAACTTGAAACTGCTTTCCTACCCCAATAATTTAATGGGCTAAACTTCCTAGTGAACTATGTAGTAGAGAAGGGAAACAATTGAGTTAGTTTTGTTGTCAATTGAGAGGAAGGGCTCTATGGTTGATTAAATATTGGTGAGGTACCTAGAGTACCTTGTGGTATTGGATTGATTGAGTTGGGTGTATTGTGGTTTGGATTGAATGAGATATAGATCCTAGTGGATTTATGTTAAGAACCAAATACTTGTATACAGTAACACCAAAAATATTCAGAGAACAATATAGAAAACCACACTTTTATTATAAGAAAACCCTTGGGGTAGGGAAACACCATACAATGGATCCTATTATCACTCTATAAATTCCCATAGGTTGTTGTCAGGTAGAATAAATTTACTAGAGGTAACCTTATCCAACCACTTTGAAACTGGGAGCTAGCCCTACCAATTTCAGAGAGGGATCTCTCTGCAAGATTTAACTTTGTTTTAAATTTCAGATATTAGGCTAGTTAAATAGTGCAGGACCGAATGTTGTTTGTTTTTATAAAATGGCTAAAAGATTTTACGCATCCATTGGGCTATGGGGTTTGTTTTATAAAGGTAGAGATCGAAGAACAGATATAAATATTCCTTTCACAGGGTAGGATAATGAAACCATTGGATTCTTTAGCAATAAAATGATGGTTAGCAGAAAAAGGAGAGATGATTAATTATAACCAAGAAGCATTTAAGAATTTCTTGACTACAATATACGAAGAAAACACTTAGATCTTTAAAATCTAGTAAAAAAGTACACAAAGGTAAATTCTATAACTTTAACTCCTTTTAAATGATCATACTAGAAAAAAAAGATGATAACTAGAAAAGATACACATTCAAATGAGAATAGAAAACTTCACCAATAGATGACACGCAAGAATCCTATGAAACGTCTCTTTATATTACTGAAAAGATATTCTTGATAAAAATTACAGTGCTTACAGCTTGCTAGGGTGAAAAAATCAACCCTCAGTACTTCTAAGTTTGAAGTATTTATAATCAAAATTACAAACGACCCTATCATAAATGATCAAGATGTCACAGACTCTGAATCTAACTAACTAGCTAACAAGATACAAAAATTTAGAAACTGTCGATGATGTGTCGAATTATTCACGCTGAATCTGGGGAAGGTCGTTGGTGAGTCACCCACATGACTTTGACTGATCTGTTTGTTGACTCAGCTTGCACACCTCATTTCCTACTCGATCAGATTGCACATCTCTTCCCATCTTAGTTGACTGGGAATGGTGACTTTGAGTAGTCTACGGTATATTTCATCCACTTCCGTGTACTTGGAAAAAGTTGGTTTGAGGATGAAAATATATTTGATCTCATGTTATATGTTGATGTCTCACTTCAAAGTCTCCAAGAACGCTTTGCCCATTATACTTCCTTGTATCCCCGATAACTTGGAACTATCCTTGGCCATTGTAGCCATCTTCTGCTTGTAGTTTGGAAGGGTCATTAGCTTGTCATTCAGAACCATTAAACCAGGAAGACCTTTTTTCTGGAAAGCCTCAATCTTGCTGAAAAACCTTTGAACTCCAATGTCCATATTCTGGACTTTTTCTTCCAATTGCAACATCATTCCTCTTTTGGTCAGAACCCTCTTGACTTCGAGGATGGTTTTTTTCCTGTATTCGATCTTCAAGTCTTCCAGTTCTTCTCTAGTCTTTGAGTTCAAGAATTTAATTATTTCATTGGCTTCAGTGGGCATTTCTCCCAACTCTACTTTTATTTTGTCAATAACCTGCCTTCTTCTTATCACTAGTTGATTTTCCTCAAACATGATCTGTACCATAGGCCAGATTTCATTTATGGACTTGGAGATATCCAACCAAATATTCTCCTTTGCTTCAGAAAGGGTCTTGTCTGCCACTATATGCTTTTGCAACTGCTGCAATTCCTATTTTATCTTTTCTGATGTTTGTTTCTCCATGTTGTAGTTAGTCTGGTAAGAAGACTTGAGTTCCTGAAGGCTCTCAACTTCCTTTTTTAGTCTGTTGATTTGTGTTTCTTGTAAGTTTCTCCATGTTGTAGTTATTCTGGTAAGAAGACTTGAGTTCCTGAAGGCTCTCAACTTCCTTTTTTAGTCTGTTGATTTGTGTTTCTTGTAAGTTCATCTCTTCCATGGAATTTTCCAGCTCCATAGTTTTTTCTAGAGCTGTCAATGGGGTGGATGATGGGATTTCTGTTGTGGTGCTCGTCGCTATAGTTGTTTTGATAACTCTTGTGAGGGGAACTGCACTCAGTGGAACGACTTCCATGGGTGTTGTTTGTTCCTTCTCCTTTACCAACCTTTCCAGGTCTGCTTCCATCTCCCTTAAATGTGCATTCTGCTCCATGATCAACTTGAGAATCTCATCCTTCTCACCTTCTGTCTCAGTGATCTCCTTAGCTAGTGCATCCTCTGTGGGTGGAAATTTTAGTTGTTTTCTCAGAGATGTTATATCAGTGTCTTTTTCTTTAGCAACTCCTATGTTCCTTTCACATTTGAGGGATCATACCTAATCTTGACTACTAATTCCTCTAAGGATTTTATTCTGTTATCCTTTTCAAAAGAGGATATCTTTTCTAGTTTCAACTAGGTATGAACATTGTTTATAGCTACCTATAATTTTGCAGCTATAGAGGAAGCATGGACCAAAGTGGAAAAAACCATTTCTCCAGTCCGTCTGTGCAGATCCATCTGATCAGCTGGATGAACTTGTTTGGTAACAAACATAAGGGTTGACCTTTTGTAGTCAGTGATTTCTTTGGGTTGAGGTACCTGTGCCTGCAGAAATTCCAGATACATTCTTCCTTTTTCTGTGTCGAAAGATGATAACAGTTTGTGTTGTTTTGTGGATATTTTCTTCCAGAACTGAGCATAGGTGCTATTGGTCAGTGTCTAGTTTTTCTTCTTAATCAGATCATATTTTTCAAAGATGTTTAGCTTTGCGGATCCCTATGGAATTTGGGTGGCCACAGTTATATCAATCTGCTTCTTTGAAGAAGAAGTAGACGTTGTCTGACAGCTGATTGAAGGAATTGGTGTACCTTCTCCCTTAGCCCCTTTGGCAGACTAAGTATCTTCCTCACCAGACCTGGGAATAGTATGAATGGTCTTATGCCTTTTACTGTGTAAATGAAAATCCTCCGTTGATACTTCAATGTCCGAAAGAGAGGTATATTTCCTTGGTCTTTTCTCCTTTGGCACTGGTGGAGTGGTAGTCTATGAAGTCAGGATTAAGGAAGACTATTGTTCAGTGTCTTCCAAGATGTTCTCTTCCCACTATGTCCGATTTACATGCTTCTCAATTTCCAGTTTGAGTGTGTGAGCATATTGTGCACTTTTGTTTTCAGTGCTCATTTCTGCGATGATTCCACTTGGATCATATTGCCAAATGAAACTGGTGATGAATTTCATTTCCTTTAATATATTTTATGCCTCTTCTCCAGCGGCTCGACTATTGCAGATAAAAGGTCCTATCTGCCCCCTAATCCTCAGCTATTGTTTTTTCTTCAAAGATACAAAGTCAATATCATCTGAATTTATCATCTGGCGAATATACTTTAGTGAAAATATCCGCACGGGAAAATATTTGGGAAATTTGTATGGAGCTAACTCACATCCATACACTCTGATCTTTGTGTGGTTTTGATATAGGAACCAGTCTCTTGTCTTTGCGAGGTCTGAGAGGTGTAAGATTCTCTGGATCTCTTCATTTATCCTTGGCTCTGGTCTCCCACTAAGCATTCTCACCACCGGATGATAAAACATCTCGATAAATTGTTTAAAACTAAAATCCATGGAGTTTCTTCTGAGAAGTGAAGTCCATAGGGTTACTGCCTGCAGTTTTCCATCCTGGTCCATTTTCTGCATAAGGAAGGAGAATTTGTCTACTTGATAAAACATGAACATGTAGGCCAGTATCGAGGAATATCGGAACATGCCCTTTGTGGTGAATTTAGAAAGCTGATTGTGGATGTTCTATGCCAGGAAAGTGTTGTAGTCAAACTAGATGGTGGACTTTTCCTTAGCAGAGAAAATAGATAGGAAACCCAATATAGGTTCATCTACCCATTCGTCTGAAAAATAGCCAAGTAAACAACAAAGTGATGAAATCACTTGGTTTCCCTTTTCTGAGAACAGGGAGGAATGATACGGGGGATTTTTCTTGGGGAGTTGAGCATCCTGTGGGAGGAAAAGCTCAAAGATCTAGGCTCTTTGAGGAAAAGACAAGTTCTCTTATAACTCTATTAGGATTTCAATATTGAAAGCAGAGGCGGATTCGGCTCTAGATATTTGCATCATCTTATCAATGGCCTCTGGTGTGATAAAGAAAATATTTTCTCCAGACGAAGAAATTATGACTCTATGGTCAAGGTGGTAATGAGCTTGACACTTGAGGGCGAATTTGGGGAAATGATGGACCTGGGGAAAAAGATACAAGGGAAAATTTGACTCCCAGAGCCCAAACTCATCGCTTTGATCTACGAATGTGTCTTTAAACCATGACTGTAATTCTGCAAAATTGAATTCGCGCCTGGTCTCTGAAATCAAATAATCTTTGTCTTCTAATGGAATCCAATCGAGATCGACGAGAGGGGGGAGGAATGGATTCTCCTCGACCTCTGCTTTTTAAGACTTTGGTGCCATTGCTTCTAACGGTACCTGCAACTGAAACAAAAATGTTAGTGGATAATGGTTATGGCTGGGTAGATGGTTGGGTTAGTGAGGGGGGGAATTGTCTGGTGCGCAGAGAGAGTGAATAGTGTGCAAATGGAGGAACAGGGGTTACTTTTGAGTGAACTAGTATCCCTTGGGTGTGGGGGAGAGGTCAGCAGGCTAACAGATTTGTAGCTTGTAATAAATTTCCAACGGATCCTTAGGAACGTGAGGAGGCAGGAGAAGGACGTATGACGTGTATACCTGGATGATGTGGAGGATGATGATTGGGGGGATAAAAGAGGGAGACATGACCTGTAATGGGTGGACAAATAAGATAGGCAGAGCTGGATATTGAGATGTAACATCATGAGGTGGTGGTGGTATGTCAGAAGGGAAAAGATGTGACGCAATAGATTAGCGAAACATTGGGATGGGGCCCCCTGGGAACGAACGCCTCATTCCGAACCCCCCCCCCCC
>JZKD02S2329389.1:291890-308220 GCA_000966675.3 Picea glauca
TGTAACATTTATGACCCTTGAACCCTATAGCATGTAACCCACATTATAACTAATATAACCCCAAACACTTGTAACTTCTAATTAATAACCTGTATCAAGTGTGAACAATAATATAACCATAGTCATTATAATCATTGTGTCTCAATCCAACTTGACATACACCAATGAGTATCTTGTAACATGACTACACTCAAAGGCATACATGTGTTGCATGGTTATCATTAGCTTAATTTAAGTGACTCAACTAATAAAGGAGGATGAGATACATTAAGTGACTCGATCGGTAAAGGAGGATGAGATACATTAACCTCTATAATCTTGATCACATATAATATGTCAAACCCCTGACCCTTATAGTATCAAACCAGTATAACGTTTAATCTGTATAACCCCTAACATGTATTAATCTTAACCCCTATAACCCTTGTAAAGGCCTAACCCTTAATATATGTAGTCGGTAATCCTTAAACCTCTAATCACTAACAAGTATAATTTTTATAACACATAGGTCACCCATTTCCCCTAACCCCTAACTTTTAACCTTTATAATCCTTAACGCTTAAAACATGTTTTCTCTAACCCCTATAATACCTAACTCGTATCAACCATAACCCTAATACCACTAATATTATCATGTAACACCTACCCCTTAAAACCCTAACCTTTTTTACCAAAGAGTTCTAATACAACACCTAACCTCTAATACGTATAACATGTAACCATTATAACCAGTAAAATAACCAAAACCTTATAAACTATAAATCCTAAACCATATAACATTTAACCATGATATAACCCCTGTAAACACTTACCCTTAAGACTTGTAATCCATATAATTCCTAACCATTATCAATACTAACCCATATAACCTCTAACACTTCTAACACTTAATCATTGATTCCTATTACATCTAACCTCTATAATTCTTACCCCATTAACCCCTGACACTTAACCCCTATATCTTATATATCCCATATTACCCTTAACCCCTATACACCTTAACCAATAACACTAAAAATGCTTAACCTCCATAACCCTTAATCTCTATAACCAATAGACTATATCCTATAAATATAACCATTAATCCCTAAATTGTGATATAAATCCTAACCCCTAACATAACTCCTATAAAACCTACTACGTTTAAAACATGTAAACCATAACATCTAAATGTTATAACCCCTACAACAATTAATTCCTAGAACTCATGAATTATGATTTGTATAACCCTTATAACACTTAAATATTATAATATGTATATCCACCAATTGTATATTCATTATAATCCATGATCCATATAATAATTAAGCATTGCAACCTTGTCATCTCATCCCTAACCCCTGTAAAACCTCATAATTATAAACCATATAACATTTAATTTATAAATATTATAACCCATAGGATAAAATTCATAACCATTAACCCTTGTAACCACTAACAAAATTATTAACCCTTCTAATCCCTAAGTCTTAATATAAATTATAATCGATACAAATCTTAACATATCCCCTATAACTCATCAAATCTAACCCTTATAACACATGTCACATTTAACTCATATCACTTATATTGCCCTTAACAACTATCCGATATATCTCTTAATCCATCTAACCCTTAACCCATATAAATACTTTCACCCTAACCCATAAACCCTTTAAACCTTAACATGTATAACCAATAACCACTATGAATCCTAACCCCTATAGTTCACAACTCCTATAATGAATAATATAACCAAAACACTTATAACCTTTAATAAATAACAATTGTAATTGTTAACCCCGTACATAACCCATAACCATTATAGTCCTTATTCTTTAACCCATAATAACTTACACCTAACCCTTATAATCTCTAACACCTATGATCTAACCTTTTAACCCCAAACGTCTAACATTTATAACACCCAACTCATATAGCCACATATGCATATAACACCTAACACTTAATCCCTAACCTGCATAAGCCCTTACACTCATAACCCCTAATCTTTATAACCTATAACCCTTAATCACATACCCTGTAACCCCTAACCTCTATCCTTTATAAAGAGTTAATATTATAGTTGCCAAACTCTATAATCCGTAAGTGTTAATATAACACATGTCATTTCCGTAAACCCTATAACACTTATGAGTGCATAATCCTTAGAATTTATATCACTCTTATCTCTTAACCCCTAACATCAAAAAACAATGAACCTTATAATATCTAACCTATATAAACTTTATCACCCTTCATACTTAGACCAAAAACCCCTAACCCCTATCAGTTAACTCATATATCCCTAACCATTGTAGCCCCAAAATCCCAAATCACCCATAATCCTTATAAACCTTAACCACTAAAACCATAACATAGAAAAATATTTTCCCCTATCATCCTTAATCCTTATATGCTAAAGGAGATTTCAAGAAGGAAGATTCCTTGGGAAAAAGGGGAAGACCACCAATCCAATGTTGGGGATGCAAGGAAGATCATATGTACAAGGATTTCCCACGTAGAAAGGACAGAGTGAAGACTGTGCACAACATCCAAGAGGCTACAATAGTCGAAGATATGGGAAGAATCTATGCAGCTTTAGATGATCGACAAGCAGAGTACCAGTCCAATATGATCGAGGTGGAAGGTAAAATCATAAATCAGCTTGTTTCTATTATGATTGATTAAAGAGAAAGTCATTTCTACATTGATCCTAAGATAGTGGATAGATTACATTTGGAGAAAAGTAAACTTGGAAAAGCAAGTTTGGTTCAGTTAGCCAGTGGAACCAAAAGAAGAATCCATGATGTGGTCAGAAGTTGTTCCATAAGTCTTAATGGCGTGAATACTAGTATTGATCTAAATATCGTACCATTGGGGTCTTATGATATTCTGATTGGAATGGATTGGTTGGACAAGCATCATGTCATCATGGATTGTCATAACAAGACATTTACCTGCCTTGATGGAAATGGAAAACTGAGAACTATGAAAGGAATTCCAAGACCCATCTCTATAAGGGATATTTCAGCCTTACAGCTAAAAATATGTTTTAGGAAAGAATGTCAATTGTATGCAGCTCATGTGGAAGAGCCAGATAATACAAAAGGGCCAAGCCTTGAATATTTCTCGGTACTATAGGAATTTGAAGATGTATTCCAAGAAATACCCGGATTGCCACCAAGAAGGGAGATATATTTCTCAATTGATTTAGTGCCAGAAGTTGCCCCGGTATGGGCATTATGAATTTGTAGTGGTGCCATTTGGACTGACCAATGCACCAATTGTCTTCATGTGCTTAATGAATGGAATATTCAGGAATTATTTGGATAAGTTTTTCATAGTATTCATGGATGACATACTTATCTATTCTAAGTTTGAAGAGGAGAATGAACATCACTTAAGACTGGTGTTGCAAGTACTGAGAGAACATGAGTTGTATGCCAAGTTGAGTAGGTGTTATTTTTATCAAAAACATATCCATTACTTGGGACACATTCTTTCAGAGCAGGGAATAGCAGTAGATCCAGAGAAGATCGAAGCCATTAGAGGATGGCCAACACCCAGAAATGTGTCAGATGTCATATTTTTTATGGGATTAGCTGGCTACTACATAAGGTTCATAGTAGGGTTCTCTAATATTGCTATGGTTCATAGTAGGGTTCATAGAGAGCATGAATTAAGGAGAAGGACTGCCTGAGGGACTGCGTGGCAGAGAAGGGTGGAGGTTCATTCTATTGGGTGGTGCAAGCTGGGTAGAAGAGAGTTGGGTACTTGGATTGTTGTGAGAGCTAGGAATCCTGTGAGAGATTGGGTGTTGACTAGTTTGGAAAGCCAAGTACACTTTGGAACCGTCCTTATGGATTCATAGCCATGGATCGGGAGTGACACTGTTGTTGAGATTTGGAATAGTAGTGTCTACGGTTGGGTGGAATGTCCTTGGTCTGCATCCAGTTGGTGTCATCTTTCATAAAGATAATTTCTCTCTGTTATGGTATCATTTTCATGTATATGAATGTATTTTCTTTGTATATTAAACTATCATTTAATTGAATATTTAGACTATGCATGCTTGTTGACTATTGTTGTGCATGTCATTAAAGTCTTTTCTTTTATTCATCCTTAAATTTTAAAAAGGTATCGTAAGAAAAAGAAGTCTAAGGGCGGGCTTGCAGGTACCATACACCAGCCTATGGGTGGTTGGGTATGTTACAGTTGTCCAATGCTCCTTCCATGGTTTTGACATATACCTTCTCAAAACTGCTACTTCATGTGCAATGTCTATTCTAGTACAGACCATTGCATACATCAAACTGCCAACTGCACTCGCATATGGAACATGAGACATGTCCTCCTCCTCTTCATGTGTCTTGGGACACTGATCTGTAGATAACTTTACACCAATAGGAATAAGAACCTTGATCGTTTTACATTCCTTCATATTAAACCTCTGCAATATTGTCTCGACGTATTTTCTTTGATTTAACCAGAGTTTCCTTCTTTTCTGATCTCTTTTAATTTCCATGCCCAAAATGAAATTTGAAGCACTGATATCCTTCATGTCAAATTTAGAGGACAACTGAGTTTTCACATCCTAGATAATCTCCTTGTTGTTTCCAATTAGCAAAATGTCATCCACATACAAGACCAAATAAATAAAATAATCACTTATTAATTTAAAATACACATAGTGATCTTGTTTGTTTCTTGTGAATCCAAGTCCCATTATATAAGTATCAAATTTTTGATACCACATCCTTGGTGATTGTTTTAAACCATACAGGGACTTTTTTAGCTTGCATACCAGCTCTTTCTTTCCCTTCACAGCATAACCTTTTGGTTTCTTCATATAGATCTCTTCTTCTAGATCCCCATGTAGGAATGTTTTCTTCACATCCATCTGTTCTACCTCAAAATAAAATGCAACAGCAACAGATAACAAAAATATTATAGAGGTTAAATTGGCAACGGGAGAAAAAATATCACCAAAATCAATTCCCTCAACCTGGGAATAACCATTTTCTACTAATTGAGCTTTGTCTTTAGCCACTTTTCCTTCTGCATTCAGCTTCTTTTTAAATACCCATTTGCTGCCAATGGGATTTCTTCTAGTCAAAAACTCCACTAGATAGCAAGCCTCATTCTTATCCAAAGATGTTATTTCTTCGTCCATGGCCCTTTTCCAGAGATTTCCATTGTCTGAATCCACTACCTCCCTGACAGTTCTAGGATCATCATCAGTAATAGACAAAGAAAAATTTGAACGGAAATCAGATGGAGTATACCTTTTTGGTAGCCTTCTTTCTCAAACCGATCTCCTCAATACTAGAGTATAAGGATCTTCTTCTTCTGATTCTTGTTCTTCTGCAAAGTGTGATTCATCATCCTTTAAATCAAACTCTATCTTATCTGGTTCTTCCTTACTTGGTAGGACTTCCTGTTTAACAACATCCTTCATTTCTCTAAATACCACATCTCATCTATACACTTCCTTCTTAGTTTATGGGTTCCAAAGCTTATAACCTTTAATACCATCTTTATATCCAATAAAGATACACTTTTCAGCCTTCTTATCTAGCTTACTCATGTTTTCCTTTGGAACATGAACATATGCATCACAGCAAAATACCTTGAGATGTGTGAGAGAAGGTTCCTTACCAATCCATACCTCTTGTGGAGTCTTTTCATCCAACGTTGATAAGGGTGATCTTTTGACCAGGTAACATGTAGTACCCACTGCCTCTGCCTAGAATTCTTTCCCTAACCCGGCACCACTGAGCATGCACCTTGCTTTTTCCATCAGTGTCTTGTTCATCCTTTCTGCAACTCCATTCTGTTGAGGTGTATATGGATTATTCTTCTTCCTTTCTATACCGCACTTTTTATAGAATTCTTCAAATTCATTCCCGCAGAACTCTCCGCCATTATCTGTCCTCAACACCTTAATTTTTTTCTTTGTTCAATTCTCAAAAATATCCTTAAAATATTTAAACCTGTCAAAGACTTTGGATTTCTTCCTGAGGAAATATATACAAGTATTCCTCGATAATTCATCTATAAATGAGATGTAGTACACAAATTTTCCCAATGATGGGACCGACACAAGTCCAAAAACATCACTATGAACTAGCTTTAAAATTCCTTCTGCCCTCGTTGCACCAGAGGGGAATCTTACCTGTTTCTTCTTCCCATAAAGACAATGTTCACATAAATCGAAATAGATACCAAATGTAGATTTTAACCTTGTACAATATTTACTGCGAATAGATTTTCAGTAAAAGAACAGAAAAGATACAATGGCAAATACAAACATTACACAAAGATTTTTCCCCTGGAAACCCAAACCGAGAAAACCAACATCTTCTATATTCATTCATAGTGATACATTGTTTACAATGCAATATACATATAGGAGCAAGTGACATCCAAAACCCTAACCCAATGACCTAGATTAGTCAACAACCCTAATTCCTTAACCGGAAATAGAAAACCATCAGAAAAAAACCATGTGCCTAAAATCCACCTAAATATAACACATACCCAACACTAGGATCTGGCCTAAATTTAAGGGGATATCAAACTAAGGTGATAGTGGTGCATTTCTTGTATCGTGTTATCCCCTTAGCATCCCTCCAAGGGATGTTATTTTTGGCGGTAAAAGCGTGAAGATAGATGAGTGAGAGAAAACTCTACTGGCAAGAAAGAACCTCAAACTATGTATGACATAAATTCTAGGAAACCATTAAATAACTTCCATTGTTTCTACAAATATAACCATTAATAATCTTGAACCTTGAACACGAAATCATTAACACCCTACTAAAACCAACAGTTTTTCCTACATAATCTTCTAATGTCATACCATAACCTCGGTGGCATATTAACATCTTTACCAAGTGGTGAAGATTAATCACATAAGCATGCACTCATCACTCTACAATCCATAATACCTATATAGTTACGTCATAGTACTATAATTTCATGTGTGGTTATCCAACAAACCATTATTGTTGGCTCTCGACCAATTTTTGAGGAAGCATTGGTCGCGTTTGACCATTTTTGGGACTTTGACAGGCTAGTAGAAGAGGGAGTGCCCATGCGAAGTGGAGATCATGGGATATCTCCCATTTTGTAAGATTTTTGGGATTTTAGGGTTTATGTAACGGGTATAGGATGTCGGCCCATGTGTTTACCCATGTCTAGTCCCTTTTATAGTGTATAAATAAGTAGCTAAGGATGTAAGAATTAGTTACAGTTACTAGAATCGGTTTAGTGCAAGAGGTCATTGGCTTAGTGCATGACTAGAGTATGTTAAGACTTGCAAAGCTAAGTGCAAGTGATTGTGTAAGGATTTGTGGCATGACCTGATTTTGAGGAAGGTGGATATAGTGCATTGTGCGCAGATCACCTGTCCAGTGCGGAGTGAGTTCTGTGGCCATGTGCATGTAAGAAGGTTGAAGGAGACTAATGGAGAAGAAGAAGAGTTGGTGGACATAGCCCCCTATTGGGGTGAACCACGTATATCCTGTGTCAATGTGCTTTGTGAAATATTGTTCATGATGTTTATGTATCTATTTGCTTAGTGCGCTATTCTTGATATATGATAGATAGATCCATGAATGCTTAATGCTTTATGATGTGAACGAATGTTAGATCTGAGTGTATGCTAAGTCCTTAGAAGTGTTTGATATGTTTATTACAGCATTGTTTTGTATTTAAGGATTAATCTGCGATGTGAATAAGAATCATAACTTAATGCATATTGTTGTCTAAGTGCTCTATTAAGTGTTGTGATCACAGATATGTGTCCCAGCTAGGTTGTAGACACCTGAGTCCTGCAACCCACCTTGCCTCTATCTCGGGTGAGACTTCATCTGCTTCACAGGTGTTGTCGAAAGGGTCAGTAGTTAGGGTTTTGTTGGTGCATTATTGAAGCATTGAACCTTGGGTCTGCCCCTATGCCAACAAATGGTTCTGTTGTCGGGACCTGAAACTCTGATTGCTGGGAACTGAAGAAAAGTGAAATCTTTCTGTGTAGATCTGTTGTTGTAGTGCAAAATATTCTACTTGACTTGTGGAACTCTATGCTAAGAAAGGAACTAGATCTGAAGAAAAGAGGAACCTAGAAAGAATTTTTGCAGATTGTAGGTCCCTCACTGTGATCCCAATGTGCAAATAGAAAAGGTTGGGGATCATTTAAAAGGAAGAGAGGATTGACACTATGTTATAATTGCAGAAGACCGAGACATCTTGCTAAGGAATGCCATGGTATAGGTCCTATTTGTATTTGTTGTAAAGTTGTTAGTCATGAGGTTTTGGATTGCCCTAGAATGATTGCTAAAGTTGAAAAGATGAACATGCGACCAGAAAACTATGAAGAAGGTCAAGGGACTAATGATATGTTAGGAAACCAGAAAGAATCAGAGACTTTGTTATTACAAATGAAAGAAACATTGAATGGTCACAGGGACATCAGTTTACCTGAGATCTTAAAATAAAATTTGTGCATAGAAACAAGAATAGGAGACTTCGACATAGACTGTGTTTTGGAGGAGGAAACACATGTGAATATCATGCCAGAAAGCACTTGGGAAATTTTGGGAAGGCCTGTAATGATTCCTTCATTGGGAAGGATAGGATTGTTTAAAGGAAAGATGATAACCCTATGTGGAATAATTACTAATGTACCTATGATTTCTCATGGAACATCGACCAGAGAGGAATTTGAAGTTATTAATTTTGTTGAGAACAACGCCCCTTTTTCACTTTTGCTAGGAAAGGCCTGGTTTGAGAAAGATCAAATCCGAAGGAAAGTAGAGGAAGAAGATAAAGAACAAAAAAAACAAGAATTAAGGGACTTCATAGCCAAGAAAATAGCGTGACTAATAGAAGAACAAGAGGACAAGTCGAAGCAATGGAAGGAAATAGAGTCAGCTATCGAGGTTGAAAGAACACAAGAAGGCCTAAAGAAACTGTCCATGCTTGAAAGAAGTGCATCTACCCTGGAAATAATACAAGAAGAGGTATTACACTCAAATCTTTTGAAAGAACCTCGGCAGTGTGAAGTCACTTTACTAGGAGAAGATAAGAATAAAAATGGAAAGAGGAATCCAGAGAATCAGATCACAAGAAAGAAGGAAAGAAAGCTCAGTAAGAAGAAAGAAAAGTTGGAAAAACTGCAGGAAGTTCCAGAGAAGACTTCGCATAAAGTAGGCTCATCGAACTTGAACCTCGCCAAAATAGCAGAACAATGCAGAATGGCACTTCGCCACGGCGCAGCTATATGACCGTTGGAGGCATGCCGACTGTTAGAATGATGCTCCATAATAGTTAGACACGCAGTTATTTTTGAAGAGATCGCCATTGGACTGTTGAGACCACGCCATAACGGATGGATTCGTATTAATTAAGGCATTTTTACCCGTTGAAGGAATATGTTACGACGTTGCTTATTTAATCCATCGAATGTCGCACTGAGACCACTTTTGCAACCTGTGATATTTTAGATAACAGAGAATTGATCGCATACTGTGTTGTACTATCTAGACCTCACCATTGATTCGATTACCTTGAGTGTCCATTCGCCTACCCAAGTTATTTGATTATGAGCGTGCATGTCGGGCGACCTTAGTGCAGTAGAGAATTCTGTAGAAGAGATCTTGATTGACCTCATGGTTGAGAAAGTCATGTTTGTAGGTATACAGGCATCGTCGACAGGTGGATTGGAAGCATCCCCCTCGATTGGATGTCGGTCTAGCTGAACCGCAGGTGAGAAAATAAGCAAGCACTGTGACGATCTAGAAAATGTGAAGTAGATCCCATCGGTCTTGCCCGACTACATCCCACCTTTGGTTGGCGTGGCTAGTCATGACAATGTCTCGTGTGATTTTGAGTACACGCTCATCACTATGTACCTTCTGAAGGGGATACATGTAGTCAAAACGCAGTTGGGACTAATCCCAACTCTCAAGATCAGTGATTTTAACATAGATCAAAAGAATTATGTGATGCTCGCACTACATAGGTACCTGACGAAGACAACTGGGAAGAAACCCAAGATAGTCCCCCAGTCGTAGATCAAGGAGATTACGAGATCGAAGATCTTAAATGTGATGAAGATACCCCACTTTGGCAGACATCAGGAGGTTAACGTTTGCATTAAACTCCTCATGTCGTGCTACCATGGAGGTTATCCTTGGTTGGATAGACGCATCACTATGGATCTGGCATTGATTCACCTCATTACTGGACTAAGCATGCAGGGACCAGACCCTCAAAAATCATACCCAGGAAAGACGTCAGATCGCTCCTTGACATAGTGAATAAAGGAATCCTACGGTGATGTGGAGAAGGGAAAGTGAGGCTACAAGGTATCCTCCATCAAGGATGGCACAGTGCGCCTTGCTTTTCAGTTGATCACTGGAAAGCTCGTCAGAAAAAACCGTCTGACGCAAGTCACAAGGTTTGTATTTGACCTTGCAGGGAAGTGTGTCAAAGGGATGCAGATGAACTAGGCAAGATATATGTTCAACGAGTTGGACAAGTACTGTCACGAAGTGCGGGACCAAGGCTATGAATTTCATGTTAGTTGGTTGTTTATTCTCATTGCATTTGTCGCTTGGGAGATGTCGGAGGGAGTGACATTCTCAGAAGTCGAGTCATCAGAACCATTGGTTGTGAGGTTTACCACCTTGTGGTATACGAGCGATATGGTGAATCAATGGAAATCAAATGCGGTGTTCCATGATTACTACCTACATCTCAAGCATGCCATTGAATCATTTCCACGGATGACCCCGAGCACTTTTCATACGTACAAACCACTAGAGAAGTTTCACATCAATCGACACTTCATCTACATCACTGTGTGCAGGGATGAAAGTAAATAGGAGATGCATTCATACTACAAATTGATTGACAAAGACATGGAGGATATAACCAAGGAATGGCCAGCCAAATTACTTGTACCAGTCGGAGATGCAAAACTCTCTGACCCCAATATCATCGAAAATCCTTTGGTCACCTGGACTGCGTATGATGGACAGAGCAGCGCAAAGAAAAAGAAGAAAAAGGAGGAATTGCAGGACATAGATAGTGAGGAGAAGGACAGTGCATCGAAGGACACTATGTCTGACTCACCTGTGGGAGGATGAGGTGACGAAGTAAACCAAGAAGAGGAAGGGGAAGAAGAAAAGCAGGATGAAGTCAAAGCTACACCATCGAAGGATCCCCTTACAGAGGTCGAGACGTCAAAGAAAAGGAAGGTTTCTCCACAAAAACCCTCAGCATGAAATAAATCTGAGCCAATAAGCCTCAGTCGTAGAATGTACTCACAGTGGACGATATCCAGCTCATCATCACAGTTGTAGAAGATGCCTCAGAGGATATCTTGCAGAGACATGAAGCAAAGCAAGAGACACTCTACGACGGAATTGAGAAATAACCTAAGGACATACATCAAGCCCTCTACTCGATCTGCGTAGTGTCTAATGCATCGTCGTCATCAGAGAATGTATAATTGGGAGATGAGCCCACCCAGTTGAAAAGTTTAGTAGATGCGATAGAGGTTTGAATTTGTCGATAACAAGAGAAAAAGGAGTAGGCCATGGAGGCCTTGAAGCAAGAAAATGAGGAGGCCTTAGAGCAACTTTGGGTTGTGAAACAAGATAAAGATGACATTAGAGAGAAGTTCGAGGAGGATAGAGAGAAGATCCATAAACAAAAAGACCAGTTGCTCGTAGAGAACATAGGGGTTAGAGAGGAAGTGACTAGAGCACTTCGCTCTGTGTCAGGCTTGGCACAGATGGAAGACGAGACAACTGAGAGCCAAGTGGGGAATCTCGTTGAGGCCATTCAACAGCTTCAGGCAAGGGTAGTAGAGCTAGAAATCCAAGTAGTGTCGAGCACTCAGCAAGAAGTGTAGGATCAGAGGGAAGAAACTGCCAGAAGCAAAGTAGAAAGAATCAAGGTGTTGGATTCATAATGTAAGAAACTAAGTGACCATAGTGTGTAGACCTATGAGTTCCTTGTAGAAGACTCGGAGATGAGGAGATTGGAAGCACAACTCCAGGAGGTGAAGCATCAAGCGTCTATAATGCAATCATAGATGAAGCTGCTTACTGCAGTTGAAAAGATGAATAGGTCACAGGAGCAGCGTGCAGTTCAACAACAGGTCATCGCCATCCACAGTATATTTATGGAAGTGACATAGAGACTCCATTCGGTGCAGGACGAAGCTTGCACACTTTTTGAAGAGATCGAGGGACAAGGCTCACAGTTGGAGCAGGTGGTCACAACAGTAGACTAGTGCCTGGAAGCATCTGTCATTGAGCAAGTAATTCAGGAGTTCATCGAGCGGGAGGCTCTAGCGAAGAAGCAAGTCGAGGCAGCTCGAGCTAATCTTGAGGCCTTTGAAGTAGAGTTTCTCATATCAGAGTGACTCAAGACGAGTCACAGGTGAGTGTTGGGGGTATGTTGGCCCTCGACCAAGTTTTGAGGAAACATTGGTCGTGTTTGACCATTTTTGGGACTTCGATAGGTTGGTCGAAGATGGAGTGCCCAAGTGAAGCAGAGATTGCGGGATCTCTCCCATTTTGCGGGATTTTTGGGCTTTTAGGGTTTATGTAACGGGTATGGGATATCGACCCATGGGTTTACCCATGTCTATGTCTTTTTTGTAATGTATAAATAAGTAGCTAAGGATGTAATGAGTAGTTATAGTTACTAGAATCGGCTTAGTGCAAGAGTTCATTGGCTTAGTACATGACTAGAGTATGTTAAGACTTGCAGAGCCAAGTGCAAGTGACTATGTAAGGCTTTGTGTCCTGACCTAATTTTGAGGAAGGTGGATCTAGCGCGTTGTGCACAGATCACTTGTCCAGTGTGGAGTGATTTATGTGGCTCTGTGCCTGTAAAAAGGTTTAAGAAGACTAATAGAGAAGAAGAAGAATTGGTGGACGTATCCCCACACTGGGGTGAACCACGTATATCCTCTGTCGATGTGCTTTGTGCAATATTGTTCATGGTGTTTATGTATCTATTTTCTTAGTGTGCTATTATTGATATATGATAGATAGATCCATGAATGCTTAATCCTTTATGATGTGAATGAATGTTAGATCTAAGCTTATGCTAAGTTCTTAGAAGTGTTTGATTTGTCTATTACAACGTTGTTTTGTATTTAAGGATTAATATGTGATGTGAATAAGAATCATAACCTAATGTGTATTGTTGGCTAAGTGCTTTGTTAAGTGTTGTGATCACAGATCTATGTCCCATCTAGGTTGTAGACACATGATTTCTTCAACCCCCCCTACCTCTACCTCAGTTGAGACTTCATCTACTTCGCAGGTGTTTCTGAAAGGGCCATTAGTTAATGTTTTGTTGGTGCATTGTTGAAGCATTGAACCCTGGGTCTGCCCCTGTGCCAACAAAATTATCATTCACAAACATACCCAACTCCCATAATTTTTCCATAAACTCAAGCATGGATATATAATCTTGAATATAGTTAGTATGCAACCAAATTGTATCGTCATGTATTTATCTAGGTTCAATTAGTGATATGTAGATAAACATAAGCCCACTCAAACAAGTTTTTTATTTTTTACTCATCCCAAGAAAACACCGAGTATTTGGACTTGCTTCTATTTCTAGCATGTTAGCATAATATTTACTTCCTTTTTTTATGTTATAATTCCTAGGGAAAACCCTGAGATACTTCCCCTCATTTTGAGGATGGTGCCCATAGTAAACCCTATATTCTTCGAGGAACAAGGTAAATTCAACAATAGGGATCTAAGTTATTACAACAATATACCCTATATGAGCTCAACAAGTCACTTATAGGAATAGAACCTACATGGGGAGGATAACACTCCATCCCATAACCACTTGGGCTAGACCTAATTGACCAGTATAACATTTACTTAAGGATAACAAGCATGATATTTTAATCACTACTCTATGCATATAACTCATTCAATATACTTAACAATATCCTACATGCAACCTATTCAAACCATTCTAGGAATACATAATATAACTCAAATAAATCTATGCATATGTATATATATAAAAAATCATGTTTACTTCAAGACTTGGGCTTGTTAAGTCTTTGGAACATAAAATGGAGGAAATCCAAATACCCATATAAAACAACCATTCCAATCATCAATTAAATCAATGCACAACTAATATATTTAAGGTAGGGTTTGAGTTCTCAAGGAAAATAAATAGTTGGATTGTTGTCCCATATCCACTATCAACCATCTCCACTAGTTGTTGATTCTGAGATAACCATACAATATTGAAACCATTTGTCATGGCCTCCAACATTTTCTATCAAGAGAATAGTATTTCCATGATAATACACACATACTTAAACACCATGTGATATAGATATCAATGCTTCCAATAGTGAGGCATTAAACCATAACCATTGAGTTCATATATATGAAAAAATTGATTTGCTACGAAACATTGTGAACAAATTTTTGGTGTCAAGTTTGGGATTTGAAATATGGGCAAGGGAATTCAGAATGAGATAATCCCCCCAAGATTTAATACTATTCCCCACAACAGTCCAAAATAAATGGGTTTGAATCAAATTCATGAGTTTATGTTTGAAAAGAGTATGGGAAAAATCATGGTGTGCAAGATGAGTGATGCAGGTGTGCACACTTTATTTCAGAAGGATAAATGAAAAATGGTCAGGGGTGAGATGATTTTAATGAAAGGAGTTCAGATTGGAACCCTATACAAGTTTTTAGGGAACATCGACTCGACTGAATGCAACAACATTATTTTTCTTGAAGTTGACTCAACTTCAATTCGGCTCGACTTAACTTAGGTTGAGTCAATACAAACCTACTTGATTGTTCTTTGTCAAGTCAAACCGACCATGTTATGGAACCAAAGGATGGGACACATTGAAAAAATAATACTTCAAGATATGCACAATAAAGTTATGGTCGAAGGTTTTCCTGATTGTAATTTGGAAGTTGATTTTTTTGAACATTGCATAAATGGAAACCAAAATCAGGTTAGGTTCCCATTTAGAGCGACAAGGGAAAAAGGGATTCTGGAACTGATTCATAATGATATGTTTAATCATATGCCAGTCCCTTCATTTGGTGGATCCCTATATTATGTCTCCCTCATATAATTTGTTTCTAGGAAGACATGGATATATTTCCTAAGGAATAAATCATAGGTTTTCAAGAAATTCAAAGAGTTTAAATATCTTGTAGAAAACCAAATAGATAGAAAAATCAAGGTGTTGAGAACTGAAAATGGCGGTAAATTATATCAAAAGGAATTTGAGTAGTTCTGGAAAAAAAATGTGGCATAGCACACCAAAATACCACACCATATACCCCACAAAAAAAATGGAATTGTTGAGAGAATGAACGGGACATTGATGGGCAAGGAAACGAGCATTCTCAGTGGTATAGCACTCACACAAGAATTCTAGGTAGAGGCAGTTGACACGAAAAATTGTTTGGTAAATAGGTCTCCTTCATAAACACTAGATGAATCGAATCTACATGAGGTATGGTTTGCTAAGAATCCTTGAATTTCACATCTCAAAGTATTTGGGTGTGATGCATTTGTGCATGTTCCCAAGGAAAAGAGGAACGAGATGGATAAGAAGGAAGTCAAGTGTATTTTCATTGGGTACAAGGATGGAATGAAAGGATATAAAATTTGGGATCTTGCATCAAGGAAAACAATATAGAGTCGAGATGTGTTATTCAGGTAAGTCAGAGGAACTTCCAAGTCTGAAGAGGTTCATATACAGAAATATCCAAAGAAGGTGAGGTTTGAAATGAGGAATGAAGAAGATGATTCAAACGCATCGACTGAATCAGATGAAGAGGTGGAAAAACCAACTCCAATTGTACAGAGATATGAATGAGTAATAAAAACAACTATAAGTTATAGTCCACCCAATTTCCATTTTTCATTTGTTTTATATACCACTAACAAAGATCCAAATTGGTCAAGGAAGAAATAAACTCGATAGAGGGTAAAATATGGAAGAACACCATGGTCAAAGAAATGGAATCCTCGTACAAAAATGAGACATGGGATTTGGTAGAGCTACCTAGTGGAAGTAAACATTTTGGTAGCAAGTGGGTGTTCAATAAAAAGTTGAATGTAGTAGGTCAAGTTGAGAAATTCAAATCTCGACTAGTAGTGAAAGGATATTCCCAAGTTGAAGGAGTCATCTTCGGCGATATTTTTTCCCTTGTTGCAAAATTAACTTCCATTAGAGTATTGATGTCTTTAGTTGTAGCATTTGATATTGAAATAGAGAAAATGGATGTGAATACAATGTTCCTAC
>JZKD02S2329389.1:310362-322917 GCA_000966675.3 Picea glauca
CCACTCTAGTTGTTATGAAAAAAATATACCTATAAATAGATATTCATAACATAATAATAATTAATTAATTAATAATAACTATTAATAATGAAATGACATGTCTCAAATGACATGACTATTGGTTGAAGGGCACCCTTGCATGGGTATATAAATGAGCCCTCATTCTCAATTGTAATCATCTTATCTTATCTTATCTATTCATATTTTATACATTATTCCTTCATGGATTATTTTGTTATATTCCAAGTATTTTGGATAATTCTTGTGTGAGCGAACTTTGTTCGTCTCATTTTGTATCAGAGCTTTGTTTTTTTTATCTTGGCCTTTGGTCACTCTCTTGGTATACCTTGTCTGAACCAGCTTTTAGCCACACAAAAATTTTCAGAGTTTCTCTAAGAAATTTGGTCTTTGACCACCAACTTGGCCCTTGGCCATTTAAAAGCTCAAATTCCAAAATTCCAGGAACTTCGGATCTGACCATAACTTAGCATTTGGCCAAACTCTTTCCAAACATTCAAATAATTACAATCCACTGCAAAGACATTTGAATTAAACACACAAAAAAAAAAAAAAAAAAACAGTCATTTTCTTTCGTACAGCCTACAACTACAACCACCACTGTACAGTCATAGTGAAATTAAGAAATAAAAAAAAAGGAAAATCAAGTCATTTTCTTCCATACAACCTACAACTACATCCATGATCATACCAACTGTACAAACAATCGTTGTACAAATCACAGTATTGTGCATATTTTTTTCTACAATAAATTATCTCCAAATCAACTACCTTTGGCCATTCGATTCCATTCCTGCCTACTATCGTTGTATGAGCCGCCAAAGGGATCCACTATAGATTAGTGACATCTGGTATAAAAAAAAGACTTCCAAGTTATTAGTCGTCGTTTGTAATTCGCCTTGATTCCCAAACAAAACAACTTCCAGCAGATCGACGTAATTGTGGCTGCAACCGTGGAATTAATTCATGGTTTAAGGAATAATCACTAATAAATAACATTGCTTGCAACTGTGGGATTAATAACCTTGATTGAGTTTGGAGATTATATGTCATAGAGCCGCCATTAATCTAGCCAAATGAACAGTTCATGACTGTTCAATGGTAACTCTTGGAAATCACACCCCTTCAAGGATTATTTAACCTATTCGGAAGTATTCCCATAATAAACCATACATAACTAAGATAAATAAAAGAAGCAGATGCAATCGGGATATATTAAATAGTGCATATTAAAAGGACTCTATACAACACATTAAAATATTTTATCCCTAAAAGTGTGTTAAGGTTGGACTTTTGGACTTGAAATTACATTGAAGAAGTGTGGAAAAGTGTTAAGGTTGGACTTTTGGACTTGAAATTACATAGAAGAAGTGTGGCAAAAGTATAAAAGAAAAAAAAAAAGTATATTAAAATATTTAAAGATATTTTTCAAGGAGTTAAGGGATAGAGTAATAAAAAAATAAAAGAACAAAGTATAGATATATGTTAAAGAAAAACTAGACTCTAAATTAAAGAATCAAGTTTTATAAAACATTTACGTGAAGACAAAAGAAAAACTAGACTCTAAATTAAAGAATCAAGTTTTATAAAACATTTACATGAAGACAAAAGAAAGGATTAAATCAAACATAAAAAAAAATAAAAATAAAATAAAAAGATTTAAATCAAAAAGATTAGGAAAGGATAAATAAAAATTCAATATTTAATTTTGAAGAGAATATTACTATTAAAGTTAGAAAGAGATATTTTTAAAGTTTAGGTAACTACATACCAAACCAAAAAGATAGTGCTTAAGTAAGAGAAAAGATAAAGTACTAACGTTATTAAAAATTAAAAAAAAAAAAAAAAAAAAAAAATCTAAAACAATCTCAATTTATATAAAAGGAGTATAAGAAAATATATATATTTTTTTAAAAAGGATTGAAGAAACATTTAAAAAATCATTTATTATGGAAGGATATCAAGATAACTTAGAAATACAATCACGAATATTGGAAGGAGAACTAGGACATTATAAAGATAGCAATAAAAAATTACAGTTTGAAATTGAGAAGGAAAAATATTTTAATGGGTTAAAACAGAAAGATAATCACTACTTCAAAGAGCGTATTCGGGAACTCATTGCACAAAATGAAGAACTAAATACCAAAAGACAAAAAATGGACCAAGACTTACTAGAACGAGATGAAGAAATATTACGATTAAAAAATCATAGTGAAAAACTTCTTACTCAAATTAAGAAATCAAGGGATACAAAACAACGTGTCCAGGAATTGGAGCAAGAGAATCAAGATCTCAAGAAGAAATTATCAGGAAATGATGAAGAAGTCTCTCGTTTGAAGAACCTTAATCAAAAATTGTTTGAACAAATTAAAAAGATGAAAGATGAAAATTCAGAAAATCGAAATATTATAAATAAAGTCGGCAAATTAGAAGATGAAGAATTTTCATGCCTAAGGGTTCATAATCAAGATTTATTAACTCGGATTAAAAAGTTGAAGCATGATAAGAAGACTTTACAAGAAAAGATAGGTCGCAAAACATCATTAGTTGATAAGGAAACAATGACAGATCCAATCAACCTTACAACTCAAAAGGATGCAAATCCAGCAGATGTAAAGAAGTTTTCAAATGTTGAGGTACAAACAAGCCATAGATATGAAGAAGACTCAAATCCAAAAGTTAATCAAGAAAAGGATGTAAGTATAAGAAGTGAAGATCAAGTTGTGAGGATGCCTTATCGACATCCTAATCACAAAAATCGATACTTCAGCCACTCAATGTATCAACAGAAACAAATAACCGCTATGTCAAAGAATATTACTTCCATTACAAGTGAGGGTCAAAATAGAAGCGACCATAGAAGTAGAAATGTATCAAGTTCTTTCCAAGAACCCTATAAACTCCCCATGCATAAGATTGAATTAGGATGGGCAGACTCCTTTACAATGCGACAGTTCTGCTCAACACTTAGAAGATCCTATCATCTCAGGTCCTCGACGATTACTAACTCAATAATAAAGAAGCATGAGACAATAATTACAAGCTAGAGCAAGAGATAAGTCTTCCATAATGTATGCTTTGAGGACAAAGAATTTTAAGGGGAAGGAAATGTTATGAACATAAATATACATATAAATAGATATTCATAACATAATAATAAATAATTAATAAATAATAACTATTAATAATGAAAGGACATGTCTCAAATGACATGACTATTGGTTAAAGGGAACCTCTGCGTGGGTATATAAACGAGCCCTCATTCTCAATTGTAATCATCTTATCTTATCTTATCTATTCATATTTTATACATTATTCCTTCATGGATAATTTTTTATATTCCAAGTATTTTGGATAATTCTTGTGTGAGCGAACTTTGTTCATCTCACTAGTTCAATCGCTTTACAAAATTAGTTTATCCCCCAAAAACCCTTACATACCATCTCCACCCCTACAAAGGTAGCGAATCGAACCTAACCTAACATTTCTATGATACCTGTGTATCTATATTTATATCTATCAGGCTCTTCAGCCATTTACACAAAACCTTACAAAAACCCTAACCCTACTGTCGTTAGGTCTTCCTTCTCTACATGTGTGCTTTTCTTCCTTCCAGATGTCGCCTCCTTCTTTCATGTGCGCATGCTGTGATTCTTACCAGTTGTAGCTTTCCTCTTGCACGCTTTCTTTCCCACGATTTATCTTCCATTTGTCATTCTTCTTTGTGCACGCTTTCTTTCCCACTTCGGCATGCTGCCAACAGGCCCCCGACACTGACATGTGACAAGTGTCGAGTCACCTAATCTTTTTGAGCTGCCTCAATCTCCCTGGTGATCATCTGGAACTTTTCCCTCATCTCTGCTACTTTTGTCAGTGCCTATACCCTTCTTTTGTTGAATTTTTGTTTCCTACTCATTTGTATTTTTCATGTAATTGTTTCTCTTGCCTTTACTGCATTCGTGTTTCGAGCATCCTATGGATTTTTCATCTCGGGTGTGCTTCGCGCTTTTCAGTTTTTTTTTTTTTTTTACTACACGGTGGGTGGTTGACTGTCCTTATACAGCTTCAGTCGACTCCCATTGATGATTCCTATGAGGTCTATGCCTGTTAATATTAATTGTACATATTTTTCATCTGTTACATATTTGACCTCGTATCATCCTACCCAATGCATTCTCATCTTTCCTAGGTCCTGAAACGATTTGTTGTCATAGAGAAAGACTAGATCTCCTTCCTTGAAAGTCTTCTTCTTAATGTGTCGATTGTGCCATGCTTTGTCTCTAGCCTTATACACTTGTTGATGGAATCCTTCCAGGATTTAGTCTTCCTCCATTGCTAACATTTGGTTTAGTCTTTCCTATATTGCGTCGCATTTTAACATTTGTGTGATAGCTGCTACGCGTAAGCTGGGTACTAAAAATTCTATTGGCACTACTGCTTCTTGGTCGTAGACTAGTTTGAATGGTGTGTGCCCTATCAACTTATTGCATGTCGTCCTATACACCCATAATATTGCTGGTACTTTTAGGTCCCAGTCGTCTTTGTTGACGTTACAGATCTTTGTCAGTGTGTTCTCTAGAATTTTGTCAAAGGCTTCTACTGTGTCATTCGCCTGTGGATGATACGGTGTGATTTTCTGGTGGTGAACTTCAAATTCTTCGAGCATCGCACGGATGGTGCTATTTATGAAATGTGTGCCTTGGTCGCTCATCAAAACTCTTGGGCACCCAAACCTAGTAATTACTTGTTCAAATAAGAAGTGTGCAGTTGTCTCTGCACTGCAGTCTTTTACTAGTGCATCTTTTGCCCACCTTGTTAGGTATTCTGTCACGGTGATGATGTATATTGCCCATGTTCTTTTGGATGGTGGTTTAATTGGTCCCACAAACTCTATTTCCCATTTATCAAATTCCTGTAATGTCACTTGTGGTCATAACGACATCTCATCCCTTTTGTTGGGTTTGTCTACCCTTTGAAAAACATCGCATCTTCGACAGTACTCTTTCAAGTCTTTGTGAATCATTGGCCACCATAATCCTACGCGGTAATTTTTCCTGCATAGTGTCCTCCTACTAATCCCTCGTGGGCTTCTTCTAATATTATTGGTCGTTTGTGCTCTAACACGTACCTTCGTAAAATGCTATATATTCCCATTTTATATAGATTTCTTGCGATCAGTTGATAGTTAGTTGCGCGAACTACCAAGTTCTTCTTCTATGTGGTGGTATATTCTTGTGGTGCGTTACCTGTGCTCAACTAGATGATATCTGCGAAGTAGTCATCAACAATCTGTACTGAGAATAGTTGGGGATCCGAAAAGTTGTCTTCTAAGTTCATGGGTTCTTCTCCATTTGTGACCCATGATAGGTGGTCAGGTCCTGCATTCAATTTTTCTGGTTTAACTATTACTTCGAAGTCGAATTCTTGAAATAGCAGTAACCATGGATAGATTCTCCCCCCCAACACTGGCTTGTTGACTAGGTATTTTAAGGCTGAGTGATCTGTACACATCTTAAAATGTTTTCCCAATAGGTAGTTTATGAACTTCTGCAGTGCATAAACCATAGCTAGGCCTTCTCTTTCCTTCATGTTATAATTATGTTATGAGTCTGATAGTTTTCTTCTTGCGAACATTATCGGGTGATCCAAGTCTCCTGCTCCTGGTTGCGCTAAGATAGCTCCAAGTGTTATCGTTGATGCATCTACATGCACATGGAATGTCTTTCCCCAGTCTGGAAATACTAATATTGGTGCAGTGACCATCTTTTCCTTTAGGGTATCCAGATCGTGTTGACACTCGTCGTTCCATTGGCATTTTGTATCCTTTCTTAGAAGTTTCTCCATTGGTTTTGTGATCTATGCATATCCTTTGATGAACTTCCTATAGTATCATGTGTGTCCTAATGCCACTCGTAGTTGACGGATTTTTTTTGGTGCTGGTAAATTAACGATGACTGTGATCTTTTCCGGATCGACCAATAGCCCTTGTTTGCATACTATATGGCCCAATAGTATCCCAAACGGTGTTCCAAATATACATTTATTTATGTTTAGTGATATCTGAAACTATCTGCATCGTTCTACCATCAAGCGTAAAACTTCCACATGGTTTTTCAACATACTATAGATTGTCCAGTCATCCAGGTATACTTTGAGAAACTGATGGATGAATTCTTTAAATGATGTGATAACCACTTTGGAGAATATTGTTGGTGAATTATTCAATCCAAATGGAATGACTGTATATTGGTAATATCCCCATTTCATCGTGAAATTGGTCTTGTATTTGTCCTCCTGTGTTATCTTAATCTGATGGTATCCTAAGAATCCATCAGTGAATGAGTAAGCTTCATGTCCGCGCACATTCTCTAACACTTCATCCATGAACAGTGTAGGGAATGAGTCGTGTAGGCATGCATCATTCAACTTCCTCAAGTCAACATATATCCTAATCCCTCTTCCTTGTTTCTTGTCCTGAATGACCATCGGGCTTATCCATTCTGATTCCTTGACTGGTTCAATTATGTCCACTTCGAGCATCTGGTCGATCTCCTCTTTAAATTTTTGTTTATATATGGGGTTCAGTCTATATGGTAGTTGTCTAATCGGTCTCACTTCATGTCTGAGAGGTATCTTCATCTCTCCCAGTTCTCCTTCTATGCCCTTCATCTCTGTAAATGTTGTAGGAAACAAGTCGCTATACTCGTGTAACAACTCTGTGATGCTTTCCACTGTTGGCACATCCCAGTAGTATCCAATGTTGTCCATTTTGGGATGTTCAACTATTTTGATGTTAACTTTCTTTACCTTGATTGGTGTAGAAATAACTTTGGATTCTATGGGTGGTCCCTCCACATCTCTTTCGCCTTCTCCTTCTTCAATCTGAATGCCGCACGGGTCATCTTCGTCTGGTGCTTCCTCCTGTACCTAGTAACATGACAATAGTTCCTTGATTGTCTGCTTCTTTCACTGTTTCTCTTCGGTAATAAGTTCTATTTTCGATTCTTCAATGAATATGACTCCTCTGATCCATTTCAAGGTTGCATCTATGTTGGGGTTCTCATGCTCGAATGAGAAAGTGACAGTAAATTTTTGTTGCAATGTCATCCATGTTGTAGTTCTTTTGCGCAATTCCTGATCTGTATACCAGTTCGTTGGTATGCCCTCTAATGTGTGAATGAAGTGGTGAGGCCATTCCTCTGGTGGTGTCATTTTCCATAGCGTTTCTCACTCCTCTAAGTGTTTCTTGGTGTCCCTAGTCCTTCATATCTTCATTGTTTGTTTTTTTTCTATTCTGCGTTGAATCTTATGCGCAGTGACCGCTTACATTGGTACCAGTTTGTGATAGTCTCCTTGTGTGTGCCCCACCATCTTGCGGGTGTGGCCTTTAGTGTTAAGTCTAGTGCTAGTAGCCTCTGGTTCTCTGATACTTCTTCTTCATATTGTGTCAAGAATGTTTCCAAATCATTTAGTCTGTGGAAACTCGGTTGTTCTTTGATTTCTATACATATCCACCATACTGCGCGGTCTATTCTTGCACATCTTTTCATGGATACTTTGTGTAGTCTCTGCTGCCATTTTTCTAGCTCGGTGTCTGAATCTGTTGCGCATGAAGTAATGTTGTGCCAACTGAGTACCTCGTCTGTAGTTGGGTTTACGTAATCCTCCTCGCACGCAGTTGTTCTGTACAACTAGCCGATCTCCTCTAAGTCCAGGAAAGTGGGTTCTACGAACCTCTCCCCTTCTGATGGGTCTAGTGGTGCTATGGCCCTGTAATCTCTGGATTCAAATGCCATTTTTCTTGTCTTCAATTTGATTATGGTCTGGTTGTCAAACGCCCAATCCAAGACGAGTAGTGTCGGGTACGGTGTTGTTCCATCTACTATTTCGATGACTTCAAAGTCTACCTTAGTGTGCACTCCATCAAGATCTGTTGTTACTCCTTTCATTCTCCCTATTGGTATGACCCTATCTTGGTTTGCTAGTTTTAGTTGGACATTTGAGTATCCCAATGTTGGTTCTCCCATGCATTGCCAGGTTTTCTTGGGTAGCGCATTCACTTCGGATCATAGTTCCAATATGATGTCTCTCATATTGAAATCCCCAATGTTAGCATTCAGCCTAAATTCCCTACTTGTTCTTCTTCTTGTGTGTAGATGATTGACAATTTTCGGTTCTATCTTTTGTTCTGTCTCAATCCTACATTTCTCTAAGATGTTTTGCAATATTTTCCCAGATGAAGGATCACTTAACATTTGTATGCATGATTGCAAAAATTCTTTGATAGTACTTACTTGTCCCTTGGGTGGCATTTAGTTGGTATGATCCAATGAAGGCGGCATTTCGTATTCTGGGGATTCATGAGCTAGTTGCATAGTGGAATTTGATGTTGTGTCCACCTTCTGAAATTCTTGTCTGGATTCCTTAAAAGTCTCCTTTTATTTGGGTGTGTCGAACTTCTTTCTTGTTTCGGTGTTCTTCTTTACCCATTGGTTATGTGCGGGTTCCTGTTGGACTACGTCATTTCCTGTCTTCGTTCCGCCACAAGTGACTATATTGATGTTTTGTCCATCCTCCCTTGCTTCGGATGAAATCCATTGAACATTTTGGTTGTTCTGGTTCCTCTTTTTCTGGATCTTTACTAATAGTGTCAAACATTCCTCTGTCTCGTGATCCGATGCATGACAATACATACAAGTCGTTGGCGGAAATGGGCTTTCCTGTGCATAATTTCTCGGTTGTTGGCAGTTGTGACATGTGTCTGGTCCTCCTCCGAAACCTCCTCTGGCTTGTCCTCCTGCTCGATAGCCTGCTCGGTCCCCTCTCGGCGTGTTGTACTATGGTGCCTGATTATACTGTGCGGTATTATACTGGGTTTGCGTCGGGTTGTACTATGGTTGTGTGTTATTTTATGGTTGTTGCATAGTATTGTACTGTTGTTGCACAGTGTTGTATGGAGCTAGGCTTTATTGAACTTTGGCACTACTTGCACAATCATCATTTCGGCATGTACTCTGTATGCACCTGATGCTCTTTCTCGCATCAGCTCCATAGTTCTACAATCTTTGTCATCGTGGCCCACTGACTTACAAAAGGTGAAATAATAATTCTTTGGAACTGTCTGGTACTTCTACATAATCGTGCAGTGATAAGGGTCGTGACCCCATTTCTTGCATATTTTGAACCATAATCCTCCCTGTGGTAGCTAGTTTGGCATGCATGTTGCCATATATTGCAAGAATGTTGGACATTTGTTCTTGTGGTGTCCTTCTGTCCTGCATGTGGTGCACCAAACGGATTCTCATTTGTCCTTGTTCTTATTCTGGTTCAACTGAAATGCTAGGTTCTTCAAATCCTCCTTCAATTCTTCAATAGCTAGGTATGTCTGCTAGTACTGGTTCTCTTCCAGCTGCAAGGTTGCCTATAGAGCCTCAGCCTGCATCTAAAACTTATGTTGTCGTAAGGGATATTTTAAGTGTGGGAGTAGTGAGTTGACAAGTAGGTGTCGATGTTGCACCTTGGTCATAAGGTATTTTAACTTCCCCTTCAATCGCTTGAATCTCTGGTCAATATCTCATACAGACTCTCTTGGTTTATGTCTTATCTCGATCATCTCGTTCATGTACTGATCCTCTGAGCTTGGCTTCTGGAACTCATTAATTAGTAGCTTCTTAATGTCTTCTAGTGTCCTCGTCGTCCCAAGGTCAATGTTCATGTCTAGACTCATGTACTAGTCTAGTGCGTGGTCTCTTAGAGTGATCGCTAGTTGCACCAGTTTGGTATCTTCATCAGTGATCTATTTTTCCTCCCAGATCTTTGCACAAATGAACAAATGCTTCTCAAGGTCTTATGTTTCTTTTCCTTGAAATTCTGGTAATCTGGTAGTGGGATCGTGTCCTGCCATTCTAAATATTGAACTGCAACCTCCGACGCGCGTTGTAGATGTTGTTGTTCTTCATATAAGATATGATCGATGTATTATTACAATAATGAGTGTTCCATATATAGGGAACATAATGTGACCATCCATGAAAGGATGTGTCCCTTGAATAATCAATAATTATTTGTTATTATCATTTACTTATTATATAATATATATAATAATCAATAATAATTATATTATTAATTATTATCTTTAGAGAATGTCTTCCCAATGTTGTCCAAACATCAACAGTAGATACTTGACTAGTACTGCCTAAACTGGCTTCTCCAGTTGTTGCTCTTGCGGTAGATGTACTTATTGTTGTCAGACTTCCTCCGAACTTCAATTGTCTAAATGGTGGTGTTCTCTTTGGTGTATTGGTCGCACATGGGTTTATGGGTTCCACACTGACATTGATATGGAAAGGATGGATATCTTCTCCTCTCATTCTTGGGCCTCTTGTTTTCCTCTCATAGGTTGCAGGCATGATTTCCTCAATCTTCTCCACATCCCGGAGATCCTCTACCTCTTCCTCATCGCTTGCCAATCCCTCCCTCGTAGCTACATCTCTCTTTTTGGTATTCACCTTATATTGGTAGGGTACTCTACTACATTTTGTTCCTGATGACGCCAAGATCCACTTAATTTGGTCGTCATTCATCAAGATCGGGTCCAAGAATTCCTCCTCCTTCTTGTCTTTATCCTCACCTTCGTCCATCTATCATCTCTCTATCAGTTCTTCCCCCTTTCCCCCATGCACACAAAGAAGTCTAGTTGTCTGATTCCATTGTCATTACCCCTTTGTTATATAGCAATATTTTAATATAAGTATACAGTGATCGAATGTACCTTCCATGAGGTCCAAGTAGAAAATCTTTCTCTGTTGCACTGTATGAATTTGCTATGTCGACTGCAAACTCTGTGATGAAGTCTGCCACAATACTGTCAAACCAAAATTCGATTGTGTGGGTGAATTTGTTGTTCACCTGTTGTAACTGCTCAACCTATACTGGGGTCCAATCTAGTTGTCGGATCTGGTTCGTCGCATGGTTATCTTTCAACCTTAGTATCCACTCCTTCAGTAGGTGGGGAAAATCATGGAAAAATACTTCGTGTAAATCCGTAAACATGTATTTATCCAGATATTTGTGAGGTGTGATGCTAGGGTTTCTATTGTCTTTCTAGGAAAACTCTAGCTCTTTATTTCTCATCCAGCCTTCGATTTATGCTTTCGTGGGGTTCCACGGTCTCAACATTCCCTTCTAATGGATCAGTGGTCTTCTGGCTTCACTCATTCTTTTCTCATGCATTGTATCTCATCTACTTAGTCCTCTCTTGTTCCTCTTAACACGACAACAGAACCATTTGTTGGCTTACATGAACTACTCTTCCCTACTACCTTTGTTGTTGACCCAAGGTTCATATCTTTAAACATACCAAGAAATCCTAAAACTATCGACCCTTCTGGTAACCTAGAAGGCAACACAGTACACGGAATGCACTGCGCAGTCTCACCCAAGATAGCTTTAAATGGGTGGTCGTAATACTTAGGTGTTTATAGCCTAGGATTGAGTATGAGATATGAGCTCTGTATTTTGAACCATTAATTATAACTTGTATTACAAACTACTATTATTCTCTTTAATACTTTAACCTTCATGGAATATTTTCTTGATATCCCAACAGAAATCGACCAAGCAATATGATAACTCATTCATTCATTACACACAGTGTTTAACTACTAAAAGTATGACAAAGATATGCATGCATTCATCACATTACACAGGTGTTACCATGGTTCACCGCCCTCTTGGGCTACGTCTGATCCAGGTGGATATTGGGGGCCACCCACCTTTTCCAAATGGCTCAAAATAGTTTTCTGGCCATTTTGGAAATTTACTATTTTTAGCAGGTTTTAACTTCCGGGGCCATTTTGAGGGCCTAAATGAATTTTTTTCGAGATAGGGGCTCTAAATGATATCCAAAGGCATAATTGAGCCCCCAAAATGAATCTCCTCGACGATACCTTTCCAACGAGCTATCACACGCCTAAAACAGAGAGCATATGCAAAAGTTACGACCCCGGGAAGTTGATGCACCAACTTACCCAAACGGGGCCCACATGACTTTTGGCGCTTCATCTCCTAGGGTTAGGTTTTGGGATGTCTAGGACTTTTGGCATTCCCGATTATTGTAAAAATTCCTCCAGAGCCTCATTGTAATCATTTTCTTGCGAATGCGAGTAGTCGTCACATCTCTTCTCAGAGATAAGCTGCCACCATTCTAGCGAGTCTTTCACTCTGTATTTTTACAATCTCTGTACATTTCTTTGATTAATAGAAATCGCGTATTACTGTATATCTGTGTTTATGGTTTCATCTCTGATACATTTCTGTTATATTATTGAATATCTGCAATATCTTTGTGCATTTCTTTATTATATCTCTGCTCTCATTTCGTGCCAACAATAATCCGGATCAATGGTTTCAGAGCAGGCTGCTCTTGTTCATTTTTTTCAGTGCATGTCCCCGACGAGGTCCGAGTATAGAAAGTTGGGTCTTGAGCTTGTCTCTCTCGAGGAAAATCGCTCTCGCACACCCAAGAAACCCTCA
>JZKD02S2329389.1:338651-364638 GCA_000966675.3 Picea glauca
GATGTTGTTGTTCTTCATATAAGATATGATCGATGTATTATTACAATAATGAGTGTTCCATATATAGGGAACATAATGTGACCATCCATGAAAGGATGTGTCCCTTGAATAATCAGTAACTATTTGTTATTATCATTTACTTATTATATAATATATATAATAATCAATAATAATTATATTATTAATTATTATCGTTAGAGAACGCCTTTCCGATGTTGTTCAAACATCAACAGTAGATAATTGACTAGTACTGCCTGAACTGGCTCCTCCATTTGTTTCTCTTGCGATAGATGTACTTCTTGTTGTCGGACTTCCTCCGAACTTCAATTGTCTAAATGGTGGTGTTCTCTTTGGTGTATTGGTCGCACATGGGTTTATGGGTTCCACACTGACATTGATATGGAAAGGATGGATATCTTCTCCTCTCGTTCTTGGGCCTCTTGTTTTCCTCTCATAGGTTGCAGGCATGATTTCCTCAATCTTCTCCACATCCCGTAGATCCTCTACCTCTTCCTCATCGCTTGCCAAGCCCTCCCTCGCGGCTACATCTCTCTTTTTGGTATTCACCTTATATTGGTAGGGTACTCTACTACGTTTCGTTCCTGATGACGCCAAGATCCACTTAATTTGGTCGTCATCCATCAAGATCGAGTCCAAGAATTCCTCCTCCTTCTTGTCTTTATCCTCACCTTCGTCCATCTATCATCTCTCTATCAGTTCTTCCCCCTTTCCCCCATGCACGCAGGGAAGTCTAGTTGTCTGGTTCCATTGTCATTACCCCTTTGTTATATAGCAATATTTTAATATAAGTATACAGTGATCGAATGTACCTTCCATGAGGTCCACGTAGAAAATCCTTCTCTGTTGCACTGTATGACTTTGCTATGTCGACTGCAAACTCTATGATGAAGTCTGCCACAATACTGTCAAACCAAAATTCGATTGTGTGGGTGAATTTGTTGTTCACCTGTTGTAACTGCTCAACCTGTACTGGGGTCCAATCTAGTTGTCAGATTTGGTTCGTCGCATGGTTATCTTTCAACCTTAGTATCCACTCCTTCAGTAGGTGGGGAAAATCACGGAAAAATACTTCGTGTAAATCCGTAAACACATATTTATCCAGATATTTGCGAGGTGTGATGCTAGGGTTTCTATTGTCTTTCTGGGAAAACTCTAGCTCTTTATTTCTCATCCAGCCTTCGATTTCTGCTTTCGTGGGGTTCCACGGTCTCAACATTCCCTTTTAATGGATCAGAGGTCTTCTGGTTTCACTCATTCTTTTCTCATGCATTCTATCTCATCTACTTAGTCCTCTCTTGTTCCTCTTAACACCACAACAGAACCATTTGTTGGCTTACATGAACTACTCTTCCCTACTACCTTTGTTGTTGACCCAGGGTTCATATCTTTAAACATACCAAGAAAGCCTAAAACTATCGACCCTTCTGGTAAACTAGAAGGCAACACAGTACACGGAATGCACTGCGCAGTCTCACCCGAGATAGCTTTAAATGGGTGGTCGTAATACTCAGGTGTTTATAGCCTAGGATATGAGCTCTGTATTTTGAACCATTAATTATAACTTGTATTACAAACTACTATTATTCTCTTTAATACTTTAACCTTCATGGAATATTTTCTTGATATCCCAACAGCAATCGACCAAGCAATATGATAACTCATTCATTGATTACACACAGCGTTTAACTACTAAAAGTATGACAAAGATATGCATGCATTCATCACATTACACGGGTGTTACCATGGTTCACCGCCCTCTTGGGCTACGTCCACAAAGATTTGTCTCTTGTCTCTATTATTATGGTAGTTATGCAATATCGCGCCCTGCGCTTACAACTCTCCTCAGATAGGTAAGATCTATGTGAGGCGAACTAGATCACACCAGGCTCCATGACCTGCAATCTAATCCTAAAGATCTACCTTCTCTCCTCTTCTCTAGTTCAATTGCTTTACAAAAGTAGTTTATCCCCCAAAAACCCTTACATACCATCTCCACCCCTACAAAGGTAGCGAATCAAACCTAACCTAACCTTTATATGATACCTATGTATCTATATTTATATCTATCGGGATCTTCAACCATTTACACAAAACCTTACAAAAACCCTAACCCCATTGTCGTTAGCTCTTCCTTCTCTGTGTGTGTGCTTTGCTACCTTCTAGTTGTCACCTCCTTGCATGTGCGTGTGTTGTTCTTCTTACCAATTGTCACTTTCCTCATGCACACTTTCTTTCCCACGATTGCTCTTCTAGCTGTCATTCTTCTTTGTGCACACTTTATTTCCCACTTTGGCCTGCTACCAACAAATGGATAGTCCTCGTCATGTTGTTTTCGGTGATATGTAGTACGCCACATGGTTCCTCATGGTTAGGGAGATATGGCCTTGTGAAGATGGAAGCCCCAAAGAATGGTCAAGAAGCCCATAGTTGGTTACATGTCTTTAATGAAAGGGTAAAGTAGTTGTAACAAGAAAAATCTAGAATCCCTAAGTTTAAGGAGAAAGGTTACCTAGAAAAAGTATAAATACACCTCAAGGAGTCATTCACAAGCACATTCACACACTTATTCATTGATCATATTTATTGTGAACTAGTGATATTTTGGCTAAAGTTGCGATGATAATTTCTAAGGTTGTGAAGGAAGGAAGAGTGTGGAAGTATCAGGGTTGCAGAGGAGAGTTAGATTTCTGAGGAAACCCTAAGTTTCTTGATCCCCATGGTTCAGGTATAGGATGTCCCATGAGGACCCCACAAGTTTCCCAGTAGTCCTCGTGCGAGGCCTCACATGACAGGATGTCTTAGTCTCATGAGGATAAGACAAGTTTGGGGAAATGCTTGTTCCAGGACCCTAAGGTCAGAAGATAAATTTCAGGTCATCATTTCAGTGTATCAGGTCAGCTACAGAAGTATTTGTATGCTTTTCTACTTGTTTTGAAGGTAATTCTTGGTTATGATATGGTGTATTCTTGAGGCATACTTGGCATGTTTGGTATTGGCATATGGTTATGGTACAAATTATCTACATGGTTGAGTAAGGAGCACTCTTGTATCCAGTTTAGTCTATGATATTGTTGTAGTGATTCGTATGTTTGATATGGTTGTTCATCGTTAAGGAAAACACTTGATGTATGGTGGCATATGCATGAGGGACATGCATTGGTTCCTTGAGGGACTTCATTGATGATATGATATATGTTTATACATGCTAATGGTATATGGAACATGTTCTTCATATGTTTGATTCTCTAGTACTTGGTACATGGTTTGATATATGATTGAATACTCATTCTTGATGTTATGATATCTACATTTGGCATATCTTTTGGTACATGATTGATACACATGTTGGCATACAATTGATGCATGGTATGGTATGGGTTCTAGTTTTTTGATGATGATACAGTGAAATAGAGAGTGGCAGGTTGAAAGTGGCAGTAACAATGGCAGTGGCAGTGACAATGGTAGTGACAGTTGGTATACACTTATATTTTAGGGTGGTACGACAGGACAAGAATAGGTGGTTCTATGCACCTTCTGGTTGTTGTCATATGACTTAGGGGGTTGTATCCTCCTTCTAGTTGGATACATATAATTCATAGACATGTAGCTTCCTTCAAGTTTGAGTCTGAGAATGGGGGGTTGTAGCCTCCTTCCAGTTGTAGCTAGAAAATTGGGAAGTCGGTGCTTCTAATGAATGTATTCTTTTGACATATAAGAAAAGTATTTAGTGGTTTTCTCCCATTTAGGTTTCCATGTAAATTCTAGTGTATTGTGCACTTGATGTGATACTTTTATGTGATATTGTTTATGATTATATTACTGATGATATATATTGAATGCTAAAGATAAATTGTTGAACATTGTTGAAGAATATACATCGTGGTTAAAAGTAATAAAAGTTATCATATTGATTCACCCCCCTCTCGGTATTCCAACAATTGGTATCGGAGCAATTCCTTCAAGAAGTATTCTAACCAATGAAAGGAGATCATGGAATATGCTAATATTGGAGCACCATTATTTGAAGGTCATAATTATGGATTTTTTACTATAAGGATGAAAACCTTTTTATAAGAATGAAAACATGTGTCATCAAAGTTCGTGTACATACACATGTTGTAGTATATACATGTCATGTACATACACATGTTGCAATATAAATAGGTCACATATCTATTGAGAGATTATTTTATGTCTACAAGCTGGTTCTTGTACTTGAGGGTTGGATTCCTCACATTTCAGTTGGTGTTGAGATCTTCAAGTTGGGTTTTGTATTGAGAGTTGGTGCTCTCTTGGAGTTGGTGCTCTTTTTAGTTGGTGTTGATAAACCTTGAGTATTTTTGTCTCATATAACACATAATACAAAAGCTTAAACATATATCTGGTGTTCTTTATGTTCATTATGGTGATGGTTTATTATTATTGATGAATGTTGTTATATGCAAGTAGCTAATTGTGAATGAATAATAATTTTTGAAGTGGTTTCTAACTAAAGTTTTGAAATAAGTGTATAAATATCCCTACACCATTTCACACCCCCCCCCCTCTCAGTGTGGAAAGCATGTTCTACACGAGCTACATGGGATACTCACCACCTATGAAATGAGAACAGAACATGATAACCTAGTCATAAAGGAAGAAACATTCAAAGCATCCAAGAAGACAAAGAAAAAGATCAAGAAAAAACCAAAATCATATTGTAGTTGCAGGGATGAGTCATAGGAAGATGAATAAATGACAAACTTCATAAGAAAGTTGAAAAGAGGAACCGATAAATACAAAGGTATGCTGCTATTGAAATGTTTTAATTGTGGTGGTATTGGTCATTTTTCTTCTAAATGTCCCCATAAGAATAAGGAAAGTGATGAAGAATAATACCATAAGAAGAAAAAGAAAAATCAAAAGGGTAGAAGAAAAAAAATGTTCTTCAAGAAAATTATTTGCACCGAGGAAGATAGTTCATCATCATATGAAGATGAAGACAATGACAGTGATACAGAAATAGTACTATTCATGGTAGTAGAAGATTCTGAAGTAGAAGGATAATTTGATCTTAGAGAAAAATTGATCAGTGCCTTAGAAGAGATAAGGAATGAAAGAAAGACAATCAATTCACTCAATTCGGAGCTAAAGAGGAAATAAAGTTCTCATAATTCCAATTTAGAAGAGGGTGAGCAGATGATCTCAAAGTTAAAAATCCAAGTAGAAGAAGACAAAAGAATTAAAGAAGCACTTTGAAATCAATTGGAAGAGAAGGACAAATGATCTAGATTTTATGAGAAGAATGAAATGAACACAAATATATGTTATTAACATGGATATTCAATGAAAAATAACAGAGATACAGTAAAACTTGGATTCCATTAATAAATACATACACTAAAACTGTAAAATGTAGACTGAAACAAGCTTGCTAGAATGGTGGTGGCTTATCTATGAGAAGAGATGTGACAGTTGCGCTCATTCACAAGAAGATGATTACAATGAGGCTCCAAAGACCTTTTTACATCAAACATGAATGTCAAAACCCTAGACATCCAAAAAACTAACCCTAAGAGATAAAGGGCCAAAAGTCATGTGGTCCCTGTTGGGGTAAGTTAGTACATCAACTTCTTGGGGTCGTAACTTTTGCATACAATCTATGTTTTAGGCACGGGATATCCCATTGGAAAGGTCTATCTGAGGACTACACATTATGATGTTAAATCTAACTTGGTATGCAATGTGACTGTGGTGGGACCAAAAAACATTTTTTAGGGCCTCAAAATGGCCCCAGAATTTTAGGACCCGAAAATCTAGAAAAAACTACAAAGATGAAAATTGAAAATGCCAAGATGAACTCTATAAGTGAGATAGTTGGAATAGTTGGGTAGCCACCGATATCCACTTGGACCAATCCTCCCCCATTAGGAATCAATTTCCTCCATTTTATTGAGTTCCCCCATCAGATGAGGAAATTTTTGTTGAATTTGGCCCCAGGTGAGCCACTTGCCTTGGTGCAGGAGTTGCCCTACTTTGACAACCCGATAAAGATGGATCCTATCTTGTAAAGTGGCCTTGACCTGTGTGTCCATGATATAATCAATGGATTCATGTTCATACAGTCAAGGTTGAGCTTTATGGGTGTCAATTATTCTGTTATCTCTGAGGTGTCCAATAATTATGGAAAATATGGCCGAAGGAGGTCCACATTATATCTTGGATGCAAGCCAATGAAGGGGGAAATTTTGAGCTCAAAATAATTATCACCCACAATTGTGGTGATGGTGTAAGGTCCATAACGGAGTGGACAAAGCTTTTGATGGTTCCCCGTAAGGCATTCTTTCTGCAAGTGCAACAAAACTTTATCTCCCACTTGAAACTTGTGTGGTACCTGGAGTTGGTCATGGCGCTACTTGTACTTGGAATTGGACTTATGTAAAATATATTGAACCTATTGTTGGATGTGCCAGATCCTCTCAATGAAATGGGTAGCTTTGCATCTTGATTTTGAGCATGGGACAAGTCTTCATGGGTGGCCACAAGGGGTAGTGCAACATCCATGGGACTCAATGGTTGAAATCCCAATCCTACTTGAAAGGGGTTGTGGTCGATTTTGCTATGTATGGCTTTGTTGTAGTTGTGTTGAATATAGGGAAGACTCTCATCCCACATGTGGGGATTCTTGGAATTTTACATGTGTAGGATGTGTATGATCATCCGGTTGACAACCTCGGTTTGGTCATCCGTTTGGGGGTGGAAGGCAATGGATTTGGTGATCTTGGTGTCCAACAGTGACCATAGGCTCGACTAGGATGTGTTGAGGAACCGACTATCTTGATCTGAGACGATGGTTTGTGGTATTCTAAAATGTACCCACAATCGTTTAAAGAAGATATTGGTAGTGGCCTCTGTCATGATTCTCTTCTTGCAAGCGGCCAAAATCACCATTTTAGAAAAATGATCAACCACCACAAAAACACAGTTATTTCCCCACTTGGTTGACGGAAGGCCCGACATGTAGTCCATCAAGATGGATTCCCAGGGCATTTCAGGAGTAGGAATTGGGGTGTACATGCCTTGTTTCTTAATGGATGGTTTGGAAATGGTGCAGGCAGTGCAGGACCTGACATACTTGTTGACATTCTATCAAAGTTTTAGCCAATAGAAATGTTGTTGCAGCACTGCCACTATCTTTTCAATGCCGAAGTGTCCTACCACCTAAGTGTAGTGGGATTCCCAAATCATCTTTGCGTGCTCTCTTAATGGAACGCATAGACGGCCTAGATGGCACAACATCCCATCATGAAGATGAAAATCAATGACATCTATGTTTTCCCCCAGCATCTGGTAGGTGGTAGAGAAGTCATGATCTCTCTCATAGAGTTGGGTCCATTTGGAGGTTTCATGGTTGTAGAAGTTTAGCATCATGGTGAGTGCTACAACTGGAGGGTGGTTGAGGCAATCAACAATGTGGTTGGTGCTTCCTATCTTATACTTGATGTTTATATGGAACTATTGCAATTATGTGGACCACTTATGATGGTGGTCATTCTGCAATTTTCCTTGTGTTTGCATGAATTACAATGACTTATGATCGGTGTGGATGATTGTCTCCTTCCCGAGAATTTAATGCCTCCACTGGCATAAGGCTTGCATAATGGAGTACATTTATTTGTCATAATTAGGGTACTTATGGATGTCATCTGATAGTGTCTCACTATGATAGGACAAAGGGTGTTTGTGTTGAGTGAGAATTGCACCCACAAAATAGTATGAAGCATCTGTCTCGATATCAAAGGGCTATTGTAGGTCGGGTAATGAGAGCATTGGGATTAAGCACAAGCGTTGCTTCAAATCATCGAATGCTTTCTTTTGTGACAGGCCCCACATGAACTTTTCCTTATGAACACCTCTAGTTACTTGGCTAAGGACCCATCCAATATGGGAGAATCCCAACACGAACCTGCGATAGAAATTGGTAATGCCTAAAAAGATTTGAAGCTCGATGAGTGTGGTTGGGGTTGGCCAGTCATGAATGACCTAGATCTTGGTGGGATCCATATGCACCCCATTCTCATCAACAATTTAGCCTAGGTACTAGACCCTATCCATTCCAAAGGAGCATTTTTCCAAATTTGCATATAGCTTGTGTTGTCGCAGAGTGTGCAGAACCTATTGAATATGTTGCAAGTGTTCTGCCCAATTCTTGTTGTAGATGAGGATGTCATCCAGATACACCACTAAAAAAGAGTTGCTGAAAGGCCACAAGATATCATCCATCATCCTCATAAAATTTGTTGGGGCATTCATCAAACCAAAGGGCATGACCAACCATTCAAAAATACCTTCTTTGAACTTGAAGGTAGTTTTCCATACATTTGTCTGCTCTATTGGGACCCGATATTAGCTAGAATTTAGATCAAAATTACTAAATTATTTGGCCCCCTTGAGTTGGTCAAGGAGATCTTCAATTCAGGGAATCGGGTACCGATTCCTGACTGTGATTTTATTTAGGGCCCGGTAATCGATGCATAGTCACCAGGTCCTGTCTTTCTTCTGCACAAGCACGATTGGGATTCCACATGGTGATGAGTTGGGTCGAATGTGCCCCTTTTGGAGTAGTTCTTGGATATGATGCTTTCTCTCCTTTTTTTCTAATAGAGAATGATGATAGACTGGCCCATTGGGTAGCAATGCGTCGGGGTTCAGATCGATTAAATGATTGAACTGATAGTGCATAGATACCCTAGTGGGTGAGGAAAATTTGTCTTTGTATTCTTCCATGGTCTTATACACTTATTTCTATTGCGTGGAGATTTCGACCACGAAGGCCATGGATGTGGTTGCAACTTTCCATTCACTTTGAGAGTGAATCACAAATAAGACAAACTTCCCAGTCTGAGAGATGACCTTCATGCATTTCTTTGCAGAGATCAAAGAAATGACAGTAGGTGGGACTACCTCCGGTATCTTGTACAATTTCTTGTTCAAGGTAATAATAAACCTACGAGGATTGGACTCATATACAACATGAAATTTCCATAAATAAGGTTGGCCCAAAAGAACATCACAAACTTCAAGGGGAGCAACATCATACAATACCTCATCTTTGAAGGGCTTGATGCCATAGGACAGGAGGAATTGTTGGTTGACGTGAAGATTGCTTCCATGGTGGAGCCATCTGATGATGCATGGTTGCGGGTGTGGTGTTGTTGGAGGGTCTAGCCACTTGATGACCTCCGATGAGATGAGGTTATTCTAGATACCTCTATCAACGATGAAGTGTAGTGGAGTACCCTTCACCCACATATGTGAATGAAAGAGGTGTTCGCCTTCCTCTTGCTCATCGGGTTCACCGGGTTGGATCTTGGTGGTAGAAATGGTGGCACTAGGTTCCACATCAATAATTTGCCTCCCCTTTTCTAGTTCTGACTCAGAGTAGGAACCTACATCTGATTCAGACAATTTCACCTCAGCCACTAATGACTACTTCGAGCGATAATCAACAATGTTATGCTAGGGTATCTTATGGAAGTCGCACCACTTCCCGACGTTTTTATTTGTCTTTCCATTGTCCTTATTTGTTTATGGCTTAGACTGGTTTTCCTGAGGTTGTCTGTCTTTTATCTTCCCTTTTCTATGGGTTGGAGCTGCCCTTGCTCTACTTCTATTGTGAGGGGTTCCCAGACCCAAATTGTCGCGTCTTTTGTTTAAGCTTCTGCTTGATTTTGAAAACATATCGATAGGTCGTGCCCAAGGACGAGATGTCCAGAAAATACATTTCTATCTGAATGTATCTATGCATACCATCGTGTTACTTGAGCACCATATTTCTCTTAGAATATTTGATACCTAGCTTGGTGCACAAGGTATGGAAGATATTTGTGAACTTTGGCATGTTTGGTCCCTTTCCTGCCGCAGTGTGGTCCATCTTGTGTATCGGTCGTCATAACTTCCAATAGGGTAGTATTGTTCCTTAATAACACCCCTGAAGGACTCCTAGGTGAGTGAGAATGTAAATAATGAGGGTTCCTTTTTTTCCTTTTACTCAGAGAAAGTCTCCCATCAATCTTTGACATGGGGAACGGCTTTGAGGAGCACAAATGTAATATTTTCTCTATTGGAATAGTTATGAACAGAAAAATACCCTTCTAGTATATTCAACCACTTGTCTACAACATCTACGTCTATTTGACCTTCAAATATAGGAATATCAAAGTTTATTTGTACCTTGAAGGGGGCAGTGCCTCTGCTTGAAGAAGATGTGTCGCCTATTGGTAGACGTCGAAGGATTTGTGTAAAATTATCCATCATCATGTTCCTTTGTTGCACGAGGGCTTCCTCAAGCAATAATTTGAAAGGTTCTCCTATCCCATCGTCTTTATTTTCTCCCACCATGGAAGGTTTCTTGGGCGTGCAAGAGCTCTTTTCATCAAGAGAAACAAGCTTGATACCCAACTCTTTGTACCCTGACCTCGTCGGGGACATGCACTGAGAACGATAAGGAGAAGACTGTGTTGATACCACTGATCCAAATTTTATGAGCATAATGAAATGAATACATATATATGTTATTAACACGGAGATTCAATGAGAAAAAACAAAGACACAGTAAAACTTGACTTCTAATAATAAAGACATACGTTGAAACTGTAAAATGCAGAATGAAACAAGCTTGCTATAATGGTGGCAACTTATCTCTAAGAAGAGATGTGACTGTTGCGCTCATTCGCAATAAGATGATTACAAAGAGGCTCCAAAGACATTTTTACATCGAACATGAATCCAAAAACCATAGAAATCAAAAAACCTAACCCTAGGAGATGAAGCGCCAAAAGGCATGTGGGCCCCGTTGGGGTAAGTTAGTAAATCAAATTCCCTAGATTGCAACTTTTGCATATGATCTCCATTTTAGGTGCATAGATCATTAGAAATTTCTATTAGAAGAATACACAGTGTGTTTTCACACTCTAAATTTTTTTACAATCTGACTACAGTGGGACCAAAAAATGTCGTTTAGGGCCTCAAAACAGCCCCGGAAGTTTAGGACCCAAAAAGCTAGAAAAAAAATACAAAGATGAAAACTGAAATTGCCAAGATGAACTCTGTAAGTGAGCCAATTTGAATAGGTGGGTGGCCATCAATATCGGACTAGATAAACAAGATGATTGAATCCTCGGAAGCAGAAATAGTCACTCTAAGAAAATATCTTCAAAAGAAGGACATGCAGCAAAACAACACCAAAATATTCGATGAGATCATTAGCAGTCAAAGACCATACTATGAAAAATATGGACTAGGATACAACCAAACAGAGAAAGGATCGAGCTCGAAAATAATAAAACAAGAATCATAACAAATAAGTTATGCATAAATAATCAGATACTCTACTAAAAGGGAAGAAGGAAAGAATATCCAAGAAGAAGACTATAGAGACACTACACCACCTAGAAGATTTAGAATTCAGAATCAGCAACAACAAGAAATGGAAAGACCTGGAAAATATGAAGGATTCAGAAGAGAAGCACCATTCAAAATATCTCCCAACCCCATGTATCAAACTCTTTTTCTTGGTTTATGTTATTCATGCAATAATTTTGCAACAAAGTTGTGAATTATAGAGCCAATATTAAGAGCAGAAGCAATTATGAAGGCTACACAAGAAATGTTTATCCAAGAAGATGTTGGTTGTGGAGCCTGATTATATTCTCGATTCATAGATTTTGTTTCAATCATGCTTGGACCCCATTCCCTAACGAAGGGGTGTGGGGGTTCTTTCCCCACCACAACTATCGTCAGGGGGGTGATAACAATTTTTGTAGCCCCCCCTTGGCAGGGAATTCGGGGGCAGTGCCCCCGAAGAAAAGTTTTGGGAAATTTTACCCAGTAAAATATTGTAATTTTATAGTCAATCTAGACCATTCATTATAAGGTTGCAAATCTGACGGTAGAAGTTATTTTAGGTTTTTTTCCCTATAAGGAAACCCTCTTTTATGAGGGAATTGTATTTTGTTTGTGTATTATCACGAATATTGTATTCTGAGAGAGGATATTGTGAGAGAAAGAAGAGGAAGTTAGAGCGAGTGTGTTGTAGGTTGTATCCCTTCATTTTTTTGAATAATAAAAAGGAAGGACCTAGCAATTTCTCTGGTGAACGTAGCCCACACCGAGTGAACCATGTATATATGTGTTTCTATTGTATTGTGTATCTTTTGTACTTTATTTCCGCATTTGTTTTTTTATTACTTTGTGATCTTGTTTTTCTAACAACTAGTATCAGAGCGAAAGGTAACTCGTAGGAAAATAGGGTTCCTAGTTCGAGTGGGAGCAATGGGAGAAGATGGAAAGTTTAGGGTCGAGAAATTTAATGGCCAAAACCACTAGTTATGGAAGATGCATATGGAATATTATTTATATAATAAGGATCTAATCCTACCATTGGTTGTAATAGAAAAGAAGATGATAGCCATGAAGGATGAAGAATGGGAGGTTCTCGACAAAAAGGCACTAGGAACGATACAACTGAGCTTGGCAGCGTCGGTGGCTTTCAATTTTTCAAAAGAAAATACAGTGAAGGAACTAATGGATACATTTTCTAAACTGTATGAAAAACCCCAGGTGTCCAATAAAGTATTTCTAATGAAGTGATTATTCAATATGAAGATTTCGGAAGGTGGGTTTGTTGCACATCATTTAAATGAATTTAATACGGTTACTAATCAGCTAAGCTCTATAAAAGTGGACTTTTATGATGAGTTCAAGGCTCTTCTAATCTTGTGCTCATTGCCAAAAAGATGGAACGGTTTGGTCATGGTTGTAAGTAACTATGTCTCTGGTTCAAACACTCTAAAAATTGATGATGTTGTTGGTGTTATCCTTGGCGAGGAAATGTGACGGAAAAGAATAGGTGAGACATCAAGTAATACGTTAAACATGGAGAACAGGGGAAGACAAAAGGATAGAGGAAAGGGCTTAGGGAACCGCAGGAATTATAGGAAGGGAAGATCCAAATCCATACTAGGAAAAATAGAGTGTTGGAATTATGGAAAGAAAGGACATATAAAGAAAGACTCCAGAGCTCCAAAGAAGCAAAGAGATGCACATCAGGAGAAAAATCAGGAAGCAAATGTAATAGGTGATGTGTTACAAGATGCTTTGAATCTTTCTATAGATAATATTTCTAAGTCTTGGGTAGTAGATTCAGGAGCTTCATTTCATGCCACACCCCTTAGGAAACATTTTCTAGATTATGTTCAAGGTGATTTTGGACAGATTCATTTGGGTGATGATGCACCATGCAAAATTGTTGGAATCGGAAAGGTAGAAATAAAGAAAAATAATGGAAACCAATGGTTGTTGAAAGAGGTAAGACATTTTCTAGATCTAAGGAAAAATCTAATTTCAACAAGGTGGTTGGAAAGTGAAGGATGTATATCTATATTTACAGATAAGGCATGGAAGGTCACCAAAGGATCATTGTTGATAGAAAAATGAGAGAAGGTAGGTACATTGTATTTATGTACTAGTAATACTAATTATTCTATCTCTTTAGCTTCTACGGGAGTGGATACAACACTTTGGCATCATAGGCTTGGACTTATGAGTGAGAAGGGGATGCAGATACTTCACAAAAGGAATTTGTTTCCAGATCTTAAACAAATTGATTTTGATTTATGTGAGCCCTGTGTTTATGGAAAACATAAGAGAGTCAAATTTCTCAGAGTTGGAAAAGAAAAGAAGAGTGAAAGGTTAGATTATGTGCATACAGATGTATGGGGACTAGCTTATGTATCATGTCTTGGTTGGCTCTCATTATTATGTTACTTTTATTGATGATCCAACTAGGAAGTCTTGGGTTTATTGCATTCGAAAAAAATCTAATGTTTTTGATACTTTTAAGAAATGGAAAGCTTTGGTTGAGAATGAGACAGGAAAAAGATTGAAGTTTATCAGATCATACAATGGAGCTGAATATTGCAACAAGGAGTTTGATGATTATTTTTCATATCATGGGATTCGTAAAGAGAAGAAAGTTCCAAGAACAACACAAGAAAATGGTGTGTCAGAAAGGATGAACAAGACAATCATGGAGTGTGTGAATATGAGATTGCATGTTGGGTTGCCCTTACAGTTTTGGGCAGATGTTGAAGATATTGTTGTTTACTTGATTAAAAGAGGACCTTCAAGTTCTTTGGATGGTAGAATTCCATAGGAGGCATGGATAGGGAAAAATTTAAACTATTCATTTCTGAAGACTTTTGGTTGTGAATCATTTGTCCATACTGATAAAGAAAATAGAACAAATCTTGAAGCAAAATCCAAGAAGTGTACTTTTATTGGATATGGTGTTAATGATTTTGGTTATCACTTATGGGATTATGAAAATCACAAAATCATTAGGAGTAGAGATGTCATATTCACTGAGAAGGTCATGTATAAAGATTAGTTGCAGGGAAGGAAATAGAAAGAAGAAAAACCAGAATACACAATGCTTGATGAGATCACTGGAAAAAAAAATCAATGGTACCAGAAAATAAATATGTACAACAATAGGAGTAGAAGGTACATCAAACTCTTGCAAATGTTGTTAGAATATCTACCAGGTTAAGTAGACCCCCTAAATGATACTCTCCTTCATTGTATTATTTATTGTTGATTGATTCTGGTGAACCAGAATGTTATGAAGAGGCAATGCAGGTAGACACAAAAAAGAAGTGGGAGCAAGGCATGAAAGAGGAAATGGATTCCTTGGTAAATAACCAGACTTGGGACTTGGTTCAGTGTCCTGCAGGATAAAGAGCATTGCAGAATAAATGAGTTTACAATTTGAAGGAAGAAGATGGAGGAAAAAAGAAGTACAAGGCTAAACTTGTTGTAAAGGGGTTTGCACAAAAGAAAGGTATATATTTTGATGTAATATTTTCCTTTTTTGTTAAGATGACTTAAATTGGGACTATTTTAAGTCTTGTGGTAGTATAAGATTTGCATCTTGAACAATTAGATGTAAAAAATACTTTTTTCCATGGGGATTTGGAGGAAGAGATTTATATGTAGCAGCCACATGGATATGAGGTCAAAGGAAAGGAGAATTTGGTATGCAGGTTGAACAAGAGCTTGTATGGCCTAAATAAAGCTCCAAGGAAGTGGTATTTGAATTTTGGCATGTTTATGTGACACAAACCCCCTATGGGCTCGCACAACCTCCCAGTCTAGGATATTTATCTGTAGCCGAATTAGCTCTCGGATCCCCATTGGATCCTCTCCTATGTTCATAGGTCCCTTTTGTTTCCTTATGAAGTTCCACACAAAATCCGCAAGCACTTAATCTAATCCCCTTTACTTCTCACTATTGACCTTCAGGCACTAGCCCCATTTCCTCAGCGGAATCTCACGTGACCTTGGCCTAGGACCAAGTGTGTAAATGAAAGGCATTGTTTGGAGCTCCAGGGCTTCAACGCTCCGGAGGGCTTACCAACACAACACTCCACAACCAAAAATGTTGCACTAACAAAGGGACAAAGTTTACAGATCTAATGGTTGGTGTTTTCCCTCAGATCAACGGTCTTTGTTCACTTTAGGGCTTTGAGACTTTTCCATGCCAAGACAATTATCACCCAAAACCTAATAAATAGTTGAATTCCGAACAACTCAGAAATATATGGTCCACATGTACTCAACAAATGAATATCAAGATTTACTTCAGGATTTAGGACTTCGAGAGATTCTTCACCTTCGTACGATAACTACCAACTTCACTCGAAGTGCCAAATCACTGAACCACTCGAGGATCCAATGGTTCGCACTCACCCACTAATCTATGGCGTAGATTCACTACGGGACTTCGGAGCTTCAGGGATCTGGGTCTATCCTTCAAAAAACAACTCAAATCTATCGACGCAATGAAGTCCAAAGGGCTTGGGGATTAACAATGACACTCCTTCTCCTTGAGTTCCTCCCTAGAACTTTATATTCGTCATCTCTCTTAAGCTTCATCACTTGAATGACTCGAATGTTGGTGCACACTTTGTGCTTCTCTTCTGAGCTTGGGACTTTTTAAAGTCACATGTGCACTACTTGCGTTATCTCTTCTGAGCTTTATCAACACTTAACGAAGTGTTGCCTCTGTGCACTCTTTGCACTTTCTCTGATCTTTTACTCTACTATGAGTGTAGGCACATGCCTTTCATTGCTCAGTGTAAACCTACACTATCTCTCCTGATCTTATGAACCTGTAGATGGTTCGGCCTCCTATTTATGGATAAAGTGGTTGTAAGTGGACAAAATGGTTAGAAGTGGGTTAGCCCCAAAAGAAGGAAATTGGCTAGATGATAACCCCTAGAAGAAGCTACTTGGAGAAGTATAAATAAGAAAGCAAGGGTCTCTTATGCATGTGAATCTCTTGAGCATATTGAAGATCTATTTTTGGTGAAAGGTTCATTGTAGGTACTCATGAATGCATTAGAATTTTCTCATGTCTAAGGCATCAAAGAAGTTTGACGGCGAAAGTTTTGGAGGTTTAGAAAATCCTAGTTTTCTGAAGAGGTATGCAGGTTGCAGTGGGCCAGGGTAGGTGCATACGCGGGATGAAGGAGAGAAGGGTGCGTACAATTGGAAATGACATAAAAATCTTGAGTAAGTGTTGATGCCAGGTTCCTGAAGTCTAAAGAAAGTTCACAGGATATCATTCTACAGACTCAGATATGCTACAGAGGTTCTGGTATAGTTATATGTTATCTTGATGCTTAGATTTACTCATGGTATGGTAAATGCTTAAAGAATTATTTGTATGGTTACTATGATGGTTGGATATGATAGATGGTGACTGATTAGTTGAGTAGTTCAGTTATGATATGATTGAGAGATATCCATGATGTGTGATGGTGTATGCATGAGGAACACGCATAGGTTTTTGGATGGTGTAGATTTGTTTTTGGATGGTACAGGTTGGGAAGTGACAAGTTGGTTGCAATGATAGGTCACAAGTGGATGTGACAGAGGCAGAAAGGGTCTGAAGGGCCAAAATTTTCAAGTTTCAGAAACCCTAGTTTCTGAAGGTGTACGCACACTGAAAGAAGGAAGAATGTGTACATTTGTGTGTTGCAATATAGGCAAGTCGCATACATATGCGTGTTGTAGTATAGACGGCTTGCGTACATGTTGATAGATTGGATTATGTTTACAAGCTAGGTCTTGCACTTGAGTATCAGATCCCTCTTCTCAGTTGATGCTAAGATCTATAGGTTGGGTCTTGCATTGAGAGTTAGTGCTCTCTTTGATTTGGTGCTCATTTCAGTTGGTGTTGATAAACCCCAAGGATTGTAGTCTATAATACAAAAGAAACTTATACATATATCTTGTGTTCTTTTTTTTTATGGTGATGGTTTATTGATGATGTTTACTGTTGATATATCTTTACATACAAACAACTAGTTGTGAATGGAAGTAATGAATAATGAGTAAATGGTGATTTCTAACTAAGGTGTCTTGTAAAGAAGTGTAAAGAAGAGTCCTACATTGATTCACCCCCCCCCCCCTCTCAATGTGGTCAGTGTGTCCAACGAGTTTTTTGTGGGACGACCCAAATTGGATGAATCACGAGAAAAATTCAGAAAACAAAGATGGTTTGAGAGATTTCGTTGTTTTATAAAGACGAATTTCACATGCGGGCAGATTGCTAAATTGCTCAACAAATGGAACGCCTCTATGAGATATCCAATAATGGAAACTTGACACCAATATTTGTTTGATGCTTGATGAACCAAGATAATAGAAAGGCCCTAAGTTTTTTTTTATTTTGAATCTGTGGAGCAAAGCCAGAGGAGCATTGATATGGGTTGTTTAGTATTGTTGGAGCATATCCTATAATGGAAATCATTGAAGAATATGAGATATGATCCTACTAGGGGAAACAAAATTTATGTATAAACCCTCAAATCACTCTTGGTTTCTGATGAGCACAAATTTGTGATCAAGCATGGAGGTACCTAGGTCCTGGAATCTAAGTTTGTGTACAAGATAGCTACTATGTATTTATTTGTCTATTGGTTCCCTCTTGTCAAGGTTTCACTTAAAATATTATACAGAAGCACCTCAAATTTATCAATGTTTGGTAAAGGCCTTAAGTCCCAAAGAGATTATTCAAATGGACAAGGTACCAGAAATATTAGATCTATATTCTCAAAACAATCAAAGATGACAAGTATTACTTCTTTGGGAAAATCATGAAGTGTGAAGTTTTTCTAGTTATCAAGGATCGAGATAAGATTTTATTTTTTGAAGAATAAAGAATGGAACAATATGTATAAAGAAAAGAACAAGTGGCAACTCAAAAATATTTGAGAATTAATGACAAACAACAAAAATCTATTTTTCAGTGGTATGGGACAACACATCTATTATAGGTGTCAAATCCTCCAAGATTGTAAATCTTTATTCTATTTTAGAAGATTAACTCCATATTTGAAAGAAGATTTTGAGGTAGCAGTTGAGAAACCAATACCATATTTGAAGGCATCAACCATTCAACATTCAAGGACTATAAAAGAAGCAGCAAAGGACTTGGAAGAGGGGGTAGATTAGGGAATTTTGGCAGAAAAACTATGTTCATTCTTTGTAATCCTGTAGGGTTATTGTACTCTTCTCAGACATATATTAATTCATTGATTCACTGCTTCTTTTCAAAAGAGCCTTGTTCTTCTTTCTTTTTATGTGTTAAGCATCTTTTTATTTGTCCCTTTTCTTTTCTTTTACTTTGTAATTTGCGGCAAGATTGAATGCAATGGTGGAGAGTAATTTGGTACGACAACCACTGTTGTTCAAATGTTTTATTGACTAGATGACATATTCATATTCAATTAAAACACATATGTATCTACAGGTTGTAATATTTGTAAATTTTTCATGTTGGATTCATAACTCTTATGCCTAGCTCATTATCTTCATCTCTTATCAATAAATATTGTTTTCCCTCTATTAAGTCATAGATTTTATGGTTTCCTCCTCTTATTCCACCTTTCATTATTAAACTTGCATGCTCTGTTGGATGACTCCATGCCCAACGGATTAGGCCTCTGATCTGAGAGGTTTACAACCTTTATTCTAGTCTGATGTTATTTTTATCATCAACCATGCCTATCTAGTTTATCTTATTATATACCATAAAATATGGCAACATGAGATTTAAGATGTAAGTTGATGCCTAGTGACAATAGCCAATCAGTTTATTTTTGTCTTTGAGGGAGACCCCTCAGGTCCAAGGGTCAGCTTGAATCTAAAGTTGTTTCAAAGATGTCTTGGCATGGTTTCTAAACAGTCGGAAACCATCTCAAGTTACAACATATACCTTGTAATATTTTTATCTTGGATACACAAACAAAGACCCAAATAATGAATGGTTATGAGTCCAAGTTGTGAGCTTAGCTATGGTGTTATGTTAGTGTTCCTAAGGTACGGCAGTGTAGATATATTATCATGGTGCACTTTAGTTTATGTTTAAATGTTATGAAGAAAAAGAGGAAATATAAGGTATATTACAAAAACCATGAAAATGGTTTGTAAGGAGCACAAGGGGACTATGATCCCAAAAGAGGGGAAGAGGAATGGGAATCCATGGGTAAAACATTCTTTTCCACATGTCCTTTGGATAATTCACCATCCTTTTTACCATGTTTTATTAAAAATATCACTAACCACTTTGACCATATGTATGTCCAAAGGAAAATTCATTACATTCGTGGGAGGGCATGTATGCCTTATGCAACCAAAAGTATAATAGTAGAAATCTTCCTCTTGGATATTCCTATTCCATTCTTTTGAGCTATTATCAAATGAAAATCATGTAATATCCCAAGTCTAAAAAGGATTCCAGTGATTGCAACCCATGCCAAGAATTCATGGGTTTGAGAGGATGTGTGGGTATATAGTAGGTGAAATGTTTGGGTGTCATGTAGAAGATGGAAAATGATTGATCCTAGAGACGAATCCATGTTTCTAGAGTGAGAAGAGTGGATGGGGATAAATAGAACCTTGTTACACATTGCATATATTGATTATTGATTCTATATGAACCATAACCACCATACTAGATTAGTATCCCAAAGGGAAATCAACAACTTGAAATTCCTTTCCTACCCCAATAATTCAATGGGATAAACTTCCTGGTGAACTATGTAGTAGAGAAGGGAAACAGTTGAGTTGGCTTTGTTGTCAATTGAGAGGAAGGGCTCTATGGTTGATTAAATATTGGTGAGGTACCTAGAGTACCTTATGGTATGGGATTTATTGAGTTGGGTGTATTGTGGTTTGGATTGAATGAGATATAGATCCTAGTGGATTTATGTTAAGAACCAAATACTTGTATATAGTAACACCACAAATATTCTGAGAACAATATAGAAAACCACACTTTTATTATAAGAAAAACCTTAGGGTAGGGAAACACCATACAATGGATCCTATTATGGAAGGGATCTTCCCCTGTTCACTTGACTCTTCAAGGGGCCATCCTCCTATTGAGTTATTTCTCCAAATACAATACTTCTAAACTTGTCTCATTACATTGCTTGAACACCTTTATATAGTGCTACCAACCACCTAAGAACATTCTAGAGGAGGAACCTTCTAGTAAGTCCTCTTACATTTATTATATCTAACTAACATAGTGGGCCTTATTTAATAATGTAGTGGATATAATCCACCTTACATTGAATGCCCTCCACTATTATTGTTATGGGCCCTCCGGGCCCCCCACTACCTCTATAGCTACACTACATTCCATCCCCCTTATGAAAGTGTTGTCCTCAACGCTTGTTATGAGAGTGTACAACCATATACCAGGGTCTCATGGATAAGTGTGGACCATAGTGATGAAGTAGACTAGATAACCAGGATCCCATGTAGAAATGAAAGCAACTATGTTGAAGTAGTCCAACCACCATTGTAAACCGGGGTCCCATGTCCAAGTGCTCATGTGAACTCCCTGTGCAAGATATCAAAGCCCAATAACCAACTGAAAATGATGCTCCAAAGACTGAAACTTGTTATGTGGATCTAAATAAGAAGATTCATCCACATAGTGGGAAAGGGTCAAAGCTAAGTCTCGAAGGAACCATACCACTGTAAAATATGCAGGATGAAAATTGGTAGTCATAACTAGTTCGTGATTTGGCACATTGATGTTCTCTACACAAGGTGGAGTAGAGTCATCATATAAAATATGAAAGTGGTTGTCATCCCATAAATGAAAACTATCCATATATCAATAATCACAATCGCCATCGTAATCATACCAAGCATATCTTTCTTGATTATATTTTTTCAAGATGTAAATGTCAACAATCTCCCTGTTATATCTCTCTTGGATCTCCTACATTGCAAGAGTATAGTACCAAGAATCTACTCAAAGTAAAGGCATACTTAAAGGGAAAAAATAAGGGGTCCACATCATAAATGTAATTTCTATGGCTAAAGGAAAATGTGCATGGCCCTAGATCATGATGCAAGCCCTTAGGAAATAATCTATGGACCACATATGGAATATGCATTAGATTTAGGATTTGGGACACCATGGATGTGTGTCTTTGATCAAGGCAATCTTCAAGGTTAAAAATTAAGGTTTTAGACCCTACAAACTTATTGCATAATTAGTTGGACATCCATGGGGCCTCAAACGTGGGTGGGGATGATAACAATCATTCCTCCCAACCACCCAAACTACATCTAATGGACAAAACATTTTTTAACTATATCTAAAATAAAGAACAAAATAATTTTTGATTTATCTAAAAAAATTATTTATTATGAAAATACAAATATTTATGATATCAATTTTTAAAAATATTAAATTTATAATTTTTATATTAAATTTATTTTCATTATTAATGTAAAATATATTTTCTACACTCATTCATCAACTTTTTTTTTATTCAATAATCATGTTTATAATTGATAGATAATCTGACCAAAATTTCATTTTTTAAGCTATGGTTTCTTGGTTAAGTTTAAGCATAAATATTAAATGTAAATATGTCTTGGTTAAGTTTAAGAGTAAATATTAAATGTAAATCTACATATTGTTAAAAATCTTCTTAGCCTAGCTTGTTAAAATTATAAATCGAAAACCCTTCTTTCTTGTTAAAGTGTTTTGATTTTAAAAAAAAAACTCCAAGATATCTTATATTCTCTTTAATGGTTCATTTAATGAAAGCAAGTTTTAAATTTACAAAATAAAAGCACAATATCCCAACATCTTAGTAGCTTTCATGGATCAATTAAGAACGTAAAAAGCATCGTTGAAAGTGATGTGGCATTGTACCGTTGGAAAGGTTTTGGACCGTTGAAAGTGATGTGGCATCGATTATAGACAAGTGATGTGGCATTGTACCGTTGACAAGGTTTTGGACAGTTGAAAGTGTTGGGTGGGCCCTGGGAGCTTTTTCCAAAAGAGAACTTGGCAACTAGTTAAGAATCTGGTGTTCGAACGGCTTTCAACCAAATAAGAAGGATAATTTATAACAGCCTTGGATTCTTCCCAAATTTGTACTCGCAATTATTTTGAAGGAGACGCAAGGAGATATTCCGGCCAATATTTTGACGAAGATGGTAGTGCATCTGATAATAAAAAGAAAACGTAGTGGATTTGATAATAAAAAGTAGAAGTTAAAATTAGAATGTTTATGACCGTTTGAAATAGAGAGAATATAAAGCATTTGCGGCAGCCAACCTTGTTATAGTTTCATCTCATCTTCTATAATCTGAATTGGTTTTTTGGTTGCTCCTTTTTTTTTTTTTTTTTAGCTTCCTCTGTATTCGCATGGCCAAGCATGTTTGTTGGTTTTTACAGTCTGTTTTCTTTACAGTTTTGGTTGTACTTGTGATTTGTTTCAGCTTCCTCTGTATTCCCATGGCCAAGCATGTTGGTTTTTACAGTCCGTTTTTTTTCACCTTAGTTTTGGTTGTACTTGGTTTTCCTGGTTGATTTTTTTTATTTTTTTGGTTTGTCTTAGTTTAGTCTACCAATTTTATTTTGTAACAGAATATAGAAAGAGGAGATGAAACCTATGATGTTAGAGGAGGATCGATTGTTAGCCAGAAATACTTGGTTACTTTTGTTGACAGAGATATCTCCTACAATGAACCAGGTAGCCATGAACCCATCAACGCCATTTAAGGTCAGTAAAATCACTACCCATTGACGCGGTTTATTTTTAATATTCTTTATTGCTCTCTCAAGGGATTTTTGAATTATTTAGAACAGATTCTGATGCATTTATTGTTTATGTAAGGTCTATGTTTGAGATTCACATCAGGCAGGGTTCTATGATATGAAAAGTTTGTGTTCATTTTTCATTGTTTTATACATTGAATTTTCTAGCCATGTCGTCGCATTGAGTTCGTTGCAACTGTATTAATAATGGGTGTCAATTAAGTTCTTTATCAAATTGCATTCTCTTGTTGTGTCTAGTATTGTGTGGTTTTCTTCTGTTGCTCTGATGCCTGTAGATAATTCGAAACAACAATCCATATTGGTTATTTATTATAATTTGAAATAGCAATGCATGTTGATTTTTATGGTTGGTATTGCTTTGAATGGATGTGAAAGTCATAACAGTATTATGCATTTTATTTCAAGATCGGTAGCAAGCGTAGCATTTTATTAAGTGGTGCGCATAAATCTCTTTTGAGGCACTCTTTGTGAGTTGTTGGGCAAATGTTTGGGCTGCCTATTAGTTATTTACATGGATGGTATAATTTTATCCACAAGATGATTAATAGTTTATGGATATGTAATTCAGTAGTTGGGCAAATGTTTGGGGGTTTAGGCTATCTAGAAGTTATCTGTACAGTTTTAATTTTAGGTTTTATACAAGATGATTGATAGTTATGCATATGTAATTTAGTAGTGAAATATAATTTGATCCTCTTATTAACGTCCTCTTTTAATTCTTTATTCGTATTTAGATTATCATTTAAGTGGTTATAAATTTGTTAACACAATTCAGTTAAAAAACATAAACATATTTTTCAATTAAAAATGAAGTTTGTTTGGTAAGGACATGATGAAGCAATTGCACCTAAAACTGAGAATGAACACTCGCACACTAGATTTGCAGCTTATACATTGTTAGCCAGGCTTGGTCCTATATCCCTGGCCTTGAAGATATAGGATGCTAGTTGAAATTGTGTGCATAATACTATGTATTGTTTTCTTTGTTGAAATCTAAGGTACTTGAATTCATGAATGAAGACTTGAATTCCTGAATGAAGAATTTCTAGAGGATCACGCATACAAGTTAAAAGTTGCAGTGCATAAATTCATCAATATTAGAAATATCTGTAAGTAAAAAGTTGAGGAATGTACAGAGATTTTTATTGGTATTGATTTTTTAGAGGTGCAACAAACCTGAGAATCTGTCTCCACCAACAATTTCAGAGATTGGACGCCTAAGTCAAAGAGATATGCTAAAATTGTGCATGCTTACCGAATTGTTTAGGAAAACAGTGCCTTAATGATAACGTTGATGGGTATTCAAAATTTGCTATCAAGAGTCTAGATGCAAGGTATCAAGAGTCTAGATGCAAGGTACAGGAGAAATTATTTTCGCATTGTTTAGGAAAATAGTGCTTAATGATAACATTGATCGGTCTTCAAACTTGGCCATGAAGAGTCTAGATGCAAGCTAAAGGACAAATTCTTCTGGCTCATCCTTCAAATGATTCTTTGTATTGTGAGGATTTTGCACAAATATCTTTAAAAGTATCAAAAGTTTACATGCTTAGGTTGTAAACTTAAGATCAAATTGCATGCTTAGGTTTTAATTTCCAGAAAACATGTGATTATTGCTACATATATCAAGATACATATAAGCATCAAGATGATGAAAAAAATAGAACAAAGAATTTGAGAAAAGATTATTTACTAAAGAATCAGAACAGAAAAAGCATGAAAGAAATAGAAAACATGTGAATATTGTTACATATCAAGATACATATAAACACATCCAAAATAGTGAAAAAAAATAGAACAAAGCATTTGAGAAATCATTGAAATTATTCACTGAAGAATCAGAACAGAGCATGAGGAAAATAGTTAAAAAAAAAAAACATTTGAGATATCATTGAGAAAGAATTACTCACTAAAGAATCAAAACAGAGCATGAGAAAAATAGTTAAAATCCATTAGCCATTAAATAAATCTTCATAAGATATGATATCTATTTGACTTTATAATTGTCCAAGATCAAGCTAAGTATTTGTTGGAAGTCCCGTGAGACAGCGCGGTTGGTAATGACAAGTACCTTTCTCCAAGTGTTGGGAGGAGGTCTTGAGGTCAAATCCGGCTGGGTCTCCGGGACGAATTGTAATGGCTACTTGTGATGTAAATGATTTATATCTCTAATATAAATCGAGTTAATTTCTCGTTGGAAAAAAAAAAGCTAAGTATTTGTTCTTTATTGTTTTATAAGAACATCCCAAAGATCCCGATGCTCTTGTGCTATGATCTACATAGATAGCAAAGATAAGAAATAGTAAGCTAAAGTTGCTCTGATGGTGTGAGGCTTGAGTGTAACAAAGTTTCCATAAGAATATATGGTCAAAAGCCTTCAAAACCCTTCATGCCTATGAATATATGATGGCTTTGAATTAATACATTACAACTTTGAATACTATGTCATTGTTTGACACATTTTTCCATATATCTTTAAATATTTTGTTTTTCTACTTTTTTTTTTTAATGCAAAGCTGTTTTTTTTAATATTTTGAAAATTTTTTTTTAAATATGATACATTTTCTTTTTTAATACTTTGTAATTTACTTTTGAATTAATATTTGTAAACTTTGAATACTAAGTCTTTTTTATCTAATACTTTGCTTTTTGCAACATTGTTTTTAAATATTTTGATTATTTTCATTTTCTAATTATTATACATTTTCTCATTTTTGTTTTAATGTTTTTTCATTTTGCTTTTTATTTTGTTTTTTAATG